>ML816766.1:50168-86761 GCA_009831015.1 Picea engelmannii | reverse complement strand
CCACAACTTGAGGCAAAGACATCTAACACCTTGGATCATGTTGGGATGCTCAACATGGAGGTATCACCATAGTGTTTTCCTTGCCAAGAACCTCATTCAAAACATGAATATCTGATACGAATGAAAGAAGAAGAATATCCATGAACTATGGATAGGTTGAACTTCATTGACATAGTTTTTACTATTTTGGATTATGATAACATTAACATCATTGAGAAACAACTAGAAGAGATCAGGAAGAGGGAAGCTAGACAAGCTCGGTTGGAAGTATTGAACCAAATGGATGAACACCTGAAGAACAAGTTGAAGAAAAGGGAAATTATGACTTACTCAAGGGTAAACAGAGTACAGATCCCACCACCTCTAGCAACAAAGGATGTACTTCCACCTCCTCCACCTCTGGTTCATGATCTACTTCCACATCCTGCATCAACTGATGAGGATCTTCGCTTGAATATAGATGTACCAGGCATAATGGGAAAAATGAATATGTTAGTTCCTGTGGTGGAAATGTGCAACATTCCTTTTGTAAGAAAATAATTTTTGAAGGAACTAAAGGTACAAGAAGGATAAAGTGATCCTCTGGTCATCCTAAATAATATTTATCACGGGAGATAGGGAGAAGAGGCTCCTCCTTTTTATCTTTCTTTGGGAATAAATGGTTTTAGTTTGAATAATTGTATGCTAGATTTTGGAGCCTCAAGAAATATGATGTCTCTAAAGGTCATGAAATAACTTGGTTTTAGGACAACTCGCTCTTATGGAAACATTTGTGGTATTGATTCAAGAAGGGTGAAGGTGTGTGGTATCATAGAATATGTGGAGGTGTATCTTCAAGATTTCACCCACATTGGCCTCACCATGAATATAATTGTGACTAATGTACCAGATGCTTGGGGCATGCTCTTCTCAAGAAGTTGGTCCGCTACCCCAGGATGGTTTCTCAATATGGATCCCACTAATGCACATATCCCTATGGGGGATGGGAAATTAGAGATATTGTACAACCAACACATGGCGAAGAATCATGTAGTTGACCCAAATGACCTGGATTATTGTAGATATTGTGAGTATTATGTGGAACCTCAGGTCATCGATTATGATCCTCAATATTTTCCTTTTGCATAAGAGGATTGTATTGATACATTACTCCCGAAGATGAATAAGTACAAATATAATCTTTTCGAATACCAAGGAAAGGATTTGAGAGCCATCAAGACACTCAAAAAGGATCAAGCACAAGAAAAATCTATCAAGTTTATAGTTGAATAATATCCTCCCACACAACCTTACATTGAAGAACTTCCTTATGTTGAATTTGATGAAGGAAACCTTGCACTCATGTGGGATAAAAGGAAGGAAAAAACAAAATATGACAAGAAAAATGAAGATTTATGGTTAGGCCCTTACATCGTCAAGAAGAAGTCGAAGAAGGGCACTCATTATTTGTCTTCCATGGATGGGAGGTGTTGGAACACATACAATTATGAACTTTTGATCTTTATATTCTTCACCTCATGAAAATATAATATTTCCCAAAGAAAACGGTAACTTAGAAAATAACTTTCGAATTTTAAATCAAATTCATTTCTGGTTAATTATTAATAAGGCGCACATGATATCCGTCGTTGATGATTTTTCCTTTTTTTTTTTGATTGAATGACCCTAATACCTTCAAGGTTTTTGAGCCATCTGAATTTTAAAGAGGAAAATCACTAAAGGTCGCTTCGGAGCTTTGCGCTTCGGGCATTTTGATAAGTCTTAATGATAAAAACTATGAAACCCCGAAGCCCGAAGGTATCTACTCTTGACTTTTCCTAAACCTTTTAAAGATGCAAGTCGTAGGACACGTGTACCTTTTAAGTCTTCGATGAGTTGACACGTGGCACCCATTTCTGACATTTCCGTTTGAAGATTCATATGATTCCAAGTAACACATGGCAACTCTCTTTCCTCGACATGTCATCCAAAATGACATCATCTGCGACATGTCACTACAGGAGATGACCCTTTGGAAATATAACAGAGATCTAATTCACAAATCATTGAAGCACCAAAATGCCGAAGTATTAAACTTTAATTAATTGGGTTAATCATGGTCAAGATATAATTAATGACTTCATAGTTCATAGTTTAGATGTTCATCCTATATCATATCCTAAATCCTCTGAAGTTTGAATTTCCAAAATGCTTAAAATTGAATATGATTAATTAAGACTTAAAATCAATTACCAGATAATTAATCACTTCGTAGTTTCGGGTTTCGAGAATTCCCTCTCGAGATACATTAAAAGTTCTCAAATTCTGAACTCCCGAAACACTTGAAGTTAACACACCTTTTAAACATGATTAATTAAGGTTTTAAAAGAGATCATCCAAGGATTAACCTTCACAAATTCGGGATTCGACAAATTCCCACTCTGTCTCGTCTAAAAATCCTGAACACAGATCGTCAATTATTAATGGCATTTATGAATAATTAACGGTAATGATTTAAACATGGATTGAAGATTTCCAAGTAGAATTTTCCATTAAAGTTAATAAATTTTTCGTCAGTGAAGCTATACAAAAATCAATGTATCTGATTTGAATAAAAACACTTGTATTTCGAATTCATTTCCACCTTCCATGATTAGCAAGATTTTATCAGTTTGAAAATCTCACATATTTTCTCCGCAACAGGTAACCTCACTCAATTTCTTATAGATCATGGCACCACGGAAAATAATGAAGAAGCCTGATGCGGCTAGCAAGGATTCAAATCCAAATGTGAACATTCTATCGGACACCATGTCATGAGCCATAAACACTGTTAAATATTGGATGTAGGTGTTCAAGGTTCTGGAACAGGAAATCATAAACTATCCAGAGGATTCTGATGATGAAGAAGACGATACTTATGCATCTAAAATCAGACATATAGCGTAGTCAGAACTACACAAAATAGAAGCACAACCGAGACTCATGTTGTATAAATACATGATAAGTTGGGCATTGGAAAACATCGACGTCCAGACCAGGAGCATCATCAATCATCAGAAGGTTGTCGTTGGTTATTTCAGATCAGAACACCTCCAAGTAATGTATAATCTATCTCCCAATCCTAAATATACTTACAATGTTGCATTTATGTTGGAGTTCGAGAAAAAGGAATGCATCCAATACGACATGAGTTATCCCGATATAATCAGGTCCTGGCGGGGGCACCCAGAGAAGTTCAAGGTCGACGCTCATGGTATGTATTCCACAACGTTGTTGGACACTCACATTATTTACGTAGCCATGATTCTCTATAGATTATTCGGGAAGAAGATACCTACTCATTTCTCGGTGCAATGGGCATTTATCATGCATGAGGTGGCCAAGGGATACACTTTTAATTGGGCCAAAATGTTTTCATATAACTTGGCCAATGGAATTATTGAATACAAAATAGAAAAATCAAAGGGGCAGCCCACCCCTTTCTATATGGTTGTGTATGTCATGGACGCTATTTTTTTCATGACACCTTTTCCATTGATGAATTGGAGCTGGACCCTGACCAATGCAGAGCCCATTCACTTCTACCATTCCAAGTTGTGGGAGAAAAAAGACAAAGATTTATTTAATGAAATCTGTCACAATGTAGTGGTTCCTATTCCTATAGCCCTATATTGTCACCCACCTCCTTGAATTTCAGACAAGATTATGGGAAACCTGGGTAAGATAGCATATTGGTTTATTGAAGAGAACTTCTCTTATATCAGGGTTTTCAGATGCTTAGTTGCTTCCCATTCTCTCGCATGATTTTTACCAGACCAACTGGTATTCAGAGAAAAAAACTTACCAGACAGTAACGAGAGGCATCAACAAAGAGCTGAAGGCAGCGCAGAAAAATGTATGGCCAACTTTCACTATTCAGGTTGGCATGTTTTCATTACTAGATTTTGGTCACTCCAAAGTGGAAATTGCAACTCTGGAAGGTGTCAAATTGGTTGACATCGAATTAAAAAGGCACGACCCACACAATATTGTGGAACACCACCTGGCCCAATTCAACATGAAAATACATGTGCACGAAAACTCCCTGTATGACGAAATATTCAGGGGAGTTAGGTCTTATGAAGAGGTATAGGACAAATTCCAATCCCTGTCTCCAAATAAACAATTTGGTTTCCTCAGTTTCCAAAGGCACAGGTGAAACAATCTACCAAAGGTACTACAAGGAGAGTCGATAGCCACTTCTCCTGCACAGGAATATAGGCCTATAGGTTATGAACCAGAGCACTCTGGTAAGCACAAGGTTGAAGAAACCCCGAAGAGATTTGAGGTTTTGACACAAGAATTAGAAGCCTCCTTATCAGGACAACTAAGCCCCAGGCACTAGCTCAACTGAAAGCTTACCTAAAGCAAGGACAAATTGCATATCCCTCATCACCACCTACCTTTGTTGGCACCTCGAATGCAGCAGAACAACAATAGCCTATGGAGATTGGCACCCCTATTACATCATTGACGCCTCTGCAATTTAGCTTCGGAAATCCTAGTTCTGAAATTATTTTAGTAAGTGCTCTTACCCCCATCTCACCTGAAGAGATGTCTCCTTTGTATTTCTTCTTTAGTAGGAAACAGAAGGCCATCGTGAAAAAGGAATCACCCCAGAAATATGGAGTGATAACTAAAAAGAAGAGACTGGTGTATGATGGGAATGATATAGATGATACAGAATTCGCAAAAGAAGTCGCAGGTTCGTTAGGTTATTTTTCCATAGACAATCAATGGTCTGTGGACAATTTAGCTGAACAACTGTGACATAAGTCTCTGTTGGTAGAACAATTATAAAATCATATATACACCATTGAACAAACTTTCCGGGACAAAATGAGTCAAGACTTCAAGCAGATCAAAGCTAATGATCGACAACAAATTCAACAACTCTGAGCCAATCTTGATGAGCTCCATCAAATTTCACAAATCAACTAGGGTCTAATCACTCAGTATGATGAATTTATAAGGAAACTGCAAGCTATATTGAAGGTGACCAAAGGTACCTCAATATACATTCCGACCTTCCAAATTCAAGCGTTGGAAATGAACGAAAAACTGAAAATGGCCCAACAGGATCTTTTTATGAAGGTTGATGCCATCCAAAAGTGCTACCAGGCAATAGACCTTGCTCTGAAGGATATCTATATTAAGGAAAGAGAATCTCGCTCAGCCCGAGCTAAGTTTCAATAAGCCACCATATTAGCACAAAAATATAATGTCCCTGATTTTCCTCAGCTTTCCCCTTACGAACAAATAAGAGGTGATATGGCCCTGAAGGTGTGGGAAACGAATTTGGCAGAGAGGAAGAAATTATCCAGGGAGGTAAAGGATGCTTGCCAAGAATATTTATCATCATTAGACAAGAGACTAATTTATTTTGAGGGAAGCAGTATCTCGAAGGCTTTGGGGAAAATCCATATTGAAATGAACCAGCAGAACTCCAGAAAGAGAACAGAGGAAACTCAGGCAACCATTCAATAAATGAGCTAGATTGATCTTCTTAAAATAGATAAATGGCTAGTGAGCCCAAGTTCATAGTTATAGGCCTTAGCTCAAGAGGTGATAAGGATCCAAAAAAAGTTTCCTCAGGTAGAGAGGAAGTTATTCACTTTCGAGGTAAACGAAACAATTGAGCCATCAAGGTTGGTGGTGGAATTTTTAGATAGATGAAACCAATGCATTGATCATGGAAAAGCAAGCCCAGTTGGGAGCAGGTAATAAAATGTCATTGCATTATTGAACATAGATGGAGGGACAGATGGCAAAAAAATTAAAACGACCGAGACAATATGCCGAATTATTAAGAAGACCAGATGATAGTTGTGTCCAAGATAAATGAATAAGAAAAAAAAATGTTTATGCCAACAGATGAAGGCACAGAGGAGAACGCCAACGAATCTCATCAGTTTTTACATATTGTTGTATTATTCGAATATATGTTATTTTTATTGTAAGAAGTCCAACTGTTTGAGTTGCGATAGTTCTTGTATAAATACATAGATTCGATATCTATTCAAGGTTTCTTCTTGCCAGATGTAATAGAGAAACCTATCCTTTTTGAGTATTAATACAAGTGTAGACAAAGATTCCAAATTTTGTTTAGTTTGGGTTATGTGTTTCTTTTGTATTTCCATATCTTGACATTTCCTTATGCAATTCCTTGATAAATGTTTGGTGGATTATTGAAACTTAGCTCGGGTTGAGAGAGATTCTCTTTCCTTAATATAGATATCCTTCAGAGCAAGGTCTATTTCCTAGTAGCACTTATGGATGGAATCAACCTTCATAAAAAGATCCTGCTGGGCCATTTTCAGTTTTTTGTTCATTTCCAACGCTTGAATTTGGAAGGTCGAATGTATATTGAGGTACCTTCAGTCACATTCAATATAGCTTGCAGTTTCCTTATAAATTCATCAGACTGAGTGATTAGACCCTGGTTGATTTGTGAAATTTGATGGAGCTCATCAAGATTGGCTTAGAGATGCTGAATTTGTTATCGATCATTAGCTCTGATTTGCTTGAAGTCTTGACTCATTCTGTCCCGGAAATTCTGTTCAGCAGTGAATATCTTCTTTTATAATTGTTATACCAACAGACACTTATGTCGCAGTTGTTCAGCTAAATTATCCACAGACCATTGATTGTCCATGGACCATTGATATAATCATATTATATCAGTAGTTCATTAAGTAAGCAGCTTTACCTCTGTATTTACTATGAGTAAAACAAGACCTGGAAGATGTGTGAATTATTGTACTTTATCGTATGTTCAAGGGTGCACTATCTATTTTTCTTCTACTGCAACAAGTTGAGACTCTTCAACAACTCATGCCTTGCTTTGTTTAACAATTTTGTAAGTTTCCCTCACACCATTTGATATTACAATTAAGAATTAGATAATGAAATATGGCCTCTGTACTGCCATATTGTTAATTTCATTTAAGGATATTTTCTTATATGATTAAAGGTAGAAAAAACACTCTTTCAAAACATTCTCTTTAAACATTCTTGTTGTCGGGGACGAAGAAACAAAGTTATTTTCCCTAGGAAAATGACAAGGCAAATTTATATATTTGATGGTGAACAAAGATTGAATACATACGTAAGGCTTATTTTTATCTTTCACTTGGCGAATCCACCATAGAAAAAACTAGCATTCGATCGAAAGAATACCAGACAAAATCTAGACGATAAACAGACCACACCAGTGTTAGATCCCGAAAGGTTATTGAAACCAAAGGGATACCTCAAATCGACTCTTGCATCAACAGGTAAAGTATATCAACCCAAAGTTACACAAGTTAACGCTAAGGTTTAGATTGAAGAAATAACCTTTGAAGAGAGTTTTAAACAAATACCCTCCGCAGAGGCATCAATTGCTAAACCCAAGGCTAAGCTTGAGAATCTGGAGGTAATTGTTCCCGAGATAAAAGTTGAGATTGACTTGAATAATAATCCTACCAGTCAAAACAAAAGATCCCTCTTGATACCTGTTGTCATTGACACCCTACCGATTACATACTTTCCCGAAGTAAAGGTTTCAGTTTCCCAAAACTCTGAAGAATATATTTTATATCATGATTCATCCCCTATCGGTTCCCCTATATATATGTCTTGTAAGTCTGAGGAAACCAACCCACATTTCCCTTTTCCTCCTCTTCTAGATTTTTCATATCCTAACAACCTTTTTATGGAACTTCCTTCGCCACATCCCGAAGTAGTCGAAAGGTCACCACTTCAATCCTTTGAATTTTTTGAAAATCCCCTTTTTAGTTCCCGAAGTCCATCTCCTAGAATTCCAATGGTTGTTGTTGGAGGAGGTGTCACTGGAGGTGGAGGAGAAGGTAGTCAAGGCAAGGACAAGTTCCACCTCCTATAATATTTTCCAAGGTAGCTTCTAGATACGCTCCCTTACTCCTCCCTACTGCCCTTCATGATCTGCCCAAAAATTATATGAAAAACCTACCAAAATTTATCGGCAAAGGAGATTTAACCGCAACCGAACACATAGCCTTTTTTTATCAGTTTACTGATATCCTTGGCATTGAACACGAAGAGGTTTACTCAATGTTGTTAGTACAAACCTTCAAAGGACAAGTGAGAACATGGTTCTGAGGACTCCTGGTAGGTTCCATACAGTCATATGATGATCTAGAAAATGACTTCCTAAGACAATGGGGAGAGAAGAAGGACCATCTCTATTATTTGATTGAATTTGGGGATTTAATAAAAAGAATTTTGAATCAGTTCTTGAATTTACTCAGAGGTTCAACAAACAGTACAACAAAATCCCAGCTAAAGTCAAACCCTCTCAACCTGCTGCAAAGGTAACTTTTACAGGGGCCTTTGAACCCAAATTTTCTCTCCTCTTAAGAGAAAGAAGATCTACCACTCTTGCAGGAATGCAAGATGATTCCATAGAAATTGAATCTAATATGATGGAATCCAAGAAATTAAAAACTAAGTTCGATATGGGAACAAAAGAACCTAGGCATTTCAAAGAACAAGTAGGACCATCTGGATCTAGGATGTCCGTAGAAGAGAAAATGGATGAGATGGCCAAGATAATTAAATATTTATCAAACAAGATATCCAGGATGGAATTAGATCCATCCAAAATTGATACTTTCATTAGGAATCAGTTCAAAAGAAACCCTAATCCTCAAATACAACAAAGAAAAATAAAAAATGAAGATGAAAAGATCCAAGCCCCATTTAAAAATGAAACTTTTATGCAGAGGGATGATATGCAAAATTATGAGTTAGAAGAAGACCTGAACAACCTTAGCGATGACAATCTCGAGCCACATTTAACAAGATGGGACTGTGAAAAAACTTTAGATCTATAATCCCTGTTTAATAATGAAGAAAACATCAATAATCTGGGAGACTCTGCCTATCAAGCGCTCGCCGACTTAATAATGGCCGAAGTCCAACAAAAGTATGATCTGAGGCCCAGAGAGAAAAATCCTACGAATGTTCCTCTAAAAATATTTTGTCACGAAATAAAACGAATAAGGCAGCAGTTACTAAACCGCCAACTAAAAAACAATATGCCCAAAAAAATCTAGTTGAAACAAGAGTAACGCAAACTAATAGAACAGAAAATACAAAAGCAGAAGTTTCAACCAAGGAAACCAAAAAAAAAATCGGAGGTTTCAGTTTAGAAAATGAACTTAATAAAATTAAAATCCCCATGCCTTTGGTTGAGCTAGAAAAAAAAAACGATTTATAAAAAGTGAATTGCTAAAATGATAAAAAAAATTGATGTTGAATCTCACGCAGATGTTATTAATATAAAATATGAAATACCTACAATCATGTTTGGTCCACACATCGAAAACACTAAGGATTTCGTTGCTCCATTTTATATTACACTAATTGTGCACGACCATTTACTCCACAATTGCATGTTAGATTTTGGGGCTTCTCATAATTTAATGCCTAAATTTATCATGGAGAAATTAGGCCTCGAAATTACTAGACCTTATCAAGAATTACATTTGTTTGATTCCAAAAAAGTTAAGTGTTTAGGCATGATCAAAGATTTGGTAGTAAATATTGCACAAATCCCTGTTAAAAGTATCCTCATGGATGTAGTCATTGTTGAAATCCCTTCCAAGTACGACATGCTTCTATCCATGTCTTGGGGTGCCAAATTAGGAGGATCACTTTAGCTGGAAATGAATTACGTTGCGATCTCGATTTTCAGTGGACAATTCACTCGACTGTACAGAGAGACTAGACTGGCGTGTACTATAAGTGACCCCCAAAACCCCAATAATTACCTAGTCTATGTTGTTGATCAAGACTTATGAAATTGTATATTATCTATAGATTATGATTTCAAAGAACGTACAAAAGAAGAAAATAAAAAAGTAGAAAAAACAAAGAAAAGTGTAATTAGTAGAGAAGGAGTATGGAAAATATTTTTTGATGGCACTTCGTCTTGTGAAGGAGCAGGGCCAGAGTGTTATTTGTAGCGCCATCAGATGATTATGTTATCCCCTTTTCATATAGATTACAATGGGAGATTGATTATATGAATAATGTCTGTGAATATGAAGCTCTAGTCTTAGGATTAGAAGCTTCCAGAAGGTTAAAAATTGAAAATCTGATAGTTTATGGTGATGCAGAGCTCATTGTGAAACAAATAAAATAGTAGTATCAAGACAAGAATCCAAGGTTGAGTTCATACAGAAATTGCACCTGGGATTTGATAGAGAATTTATTCTCATCCTTTAACATTCACTCCATTCCTAGAATGGAAAATCGACGGCCCGATTCTTTAGCCAAAGTTGCGGCGACCTTTGTACCACCTATTGTCCTAAAATTGAAATATCACATCGAAATGAGACACAGGCCTTCAATCCTGAACAATATTCAGCACTGGAAATTATTTGAAGACGATGAAGAAATCAAACAGTTCCTTGAAATGGTCAATGAGTTCTCTGAGACTCACATAAATTAGGAAAACCAGAACGATCTTATTTGGTTCATGCAGGAAGGTGAAGACCCTGAAAAATTCCAGGATAAAATTGCAAATCACCGCATGCTTGTTCTTAAGAACAATCATATCCCCAAAGGTTTAATCCCCTTAGAGATATTGTTTGACCAAGATGACATACCCTTAAAATATACCTTACGACCTCAGCCCGAAGAGGTTTAAGATTGTAATATAGGAACCAAAGAAAATCCTAAACTTGTCAAGATATCTAAATACCTTCCAGCCCAAATGAAGAATAAGTACGCCGAGTTGCTTAGGCAGTATAAATATGTTTTTTCAAGGTCCTATGATGATTTAAAAACTTACGATACCTCTGTTATTGAACACAAGATTCCTTTGAAACATGGTATCAAACCTTTCAGGCAGAAACTTAGATAGATAAATCATATCCTCCTTCCAGTGATAGAAAGAGAGGTAAAGAAACTCTTGAATGAAAAAATCATTGTTCCACTCAGATATTCTGAATGGATAGAAAATTTGGTACCCGTCAAAAATAAAAATGGCCAAATAAGGCTCTGTGTAGATTTCATAAACTTAAATTGGCCATCCCTCAAAGACAACTACACACTACCAAAAATGGGTCATGCTCTAGAAAAAGTGGTTGGAGCTAACATAATGTCCATGATTGATGGTTTTTCCGGATACAATCAAATTGTTTTCCATGAAGACGATAAAGAAAAGACTACATTTACCACTTCGTGGGGAAATTTCATGTACGATAAAATGCCATTTGGTTTGATGAACGCAGGGGCTACTTTCCAAATAGCGATGGATATATCTTTCATCAGTGAGAGACAAATTTGTTGTTATTTATTTAGATGATCTAATAGTCTTCTCCAAATATGATGCAGAACATCTGGTTCATCTCAAACAAACCTTTGAGAAATGCATGAAATTTGGTTTGTCTCTTAACCCTAAGAAGTCACATTTTTCTATGTAAGAAGGAAAGATTTCAGGCCATATAATTTCACAAGATGAAATCAATATTGATCCTACGCGATTCGAGGCTATTGACATGATAAACATTCCTAGAAATAAGAAACAAATCCAATGTTTTCTAGGGAAGATAAATATTTTGAGAAGATTTATCCCTAACTTCGCTGAAATTGTCAAATTGATTACAGATATGTTGAAAAAGGACAGACAAGTGAAGTGGAATACAGAATCCAAAGCATTTTTCGAGTGAGTCAAGAAAGCTATAGGCAAAGCACCAGTGCTAGCAAGTCCGTACTATACTAAGGAATTTTTTATCTTCTCTTTCTCTTCTGAACATACTATCGCAACAATGCTCCTACAAAAGATTGAAGATGTTTTTGAGCAATCGATATCCTTTTTCAGTAAAATTCTTAGGGATGCATAATTAAGATATGATATACTTGAAAAACAAGCTTACGTAATGGTTAAACATCTCAAGGATTTCAGGACATATGTGTTGCATTCCAAAATAATTGCTTATATACCAACAAGCATTGTCAAAGAAATCTTGGTTCATCCAAACAGTGATGGAAAGAGAGGTCGATGGTTGGATAAAATTTAGGATTTCGATCTAGAAGTAAATCCAACCAAACTAGTCAAAGGTCAAGGCCTAGCGAAATTGTTAGCCGGATCAAATTTTAGGGCACTCGGGCTAAATCACCTGGAATCACACAGGTATCTCCCAGATATAGATGAGCTTGATGATCAAATTCCTATGATTCATATTGAAGGTAATTTTTCTTCCTCTTCTTGGTATCACAACATTGTTTCATACCTCCTTACCTTTCAGTGCCCGAATGACATGAATCTGTCCAAAGCAAGAAATTTGAAGCTACACACGGTTAAATATTGCATTATTGATGGCCAATTGTACTAGAAAGATCCCCTAGGTTTCTTGTTGTGTTGCTTAATAGAATATGAAACAAAAGGAGTCATAAATAAATTCCATGAAGGAGTGTGTGTAGGAAATCACGCCTGGAGGGAAACGACCTACAAGATTTTAAGAGACGGATATTATTGGCCAAAGTTATTTACTGATGTGAATGCCAAGGTCAGAGCTTGCAACTCTTGCCAACTGTTCTCTGGTAAGCAAAATCTCCTTGCACCACCTTTAATCCCGGTCAAAAAAAAAGCTCCCTTTCAACAATGGGGTCTATATTTCATCGGAGAAATCCATCTGCAGTCAAGCACCCAACACAAATGGATTTTAACCGCTACTTATTACTTCATGAAGTGATTTGAAGCCATTCCGACTTGAAATTCTACGGATTCGGTAGTAATAAAATTCTTGGAGGAGAACATCCTATCAAGATTTGGTTTTCCTCGAAAAATAGTCACTGACAACGCCCAAGCTTTCAAATCTATGGAAATGGTCAATTTCTGCCAAAAATACAACATTGTGTTACTAAATTATACAACCTATTATCCTCAGGGGAATGGGTTGGCCGAATCATCCAAAAAGAGCCTGATAACTATAATAAAAAAAGTGTTGACGAAAAACAAGAAGGCTTGGTACGTTCACCTAAAATACGCCTTATGGGCAAATCAAATCAGCACCAAGAAATCAATAGGTATGTCCCCTTTTCAATTGGTTTATGGTACAGACTTTGTACTTCCTATCAATCTTGCTCTTCCTATGATGAACCTTTGGGAGGATGCAAATGAAGATCCTAACGAAATTACAAGAAGGATAAATCAAATAATCAAAGTCCAACAAAATAGGGCCGAAGTAAATGGAAATTTTCAAAAGTACCAAGATAATATGAAGGCCCTTTTTGATAAAAAGGCTAAAGACAGGGAGTTTCTTCCTGGTGATCTAGTCTTAAAGTAGGACTCTAGAAAAGAGGATGCAGGGAAGCATGGCAAGTTCTACCATCTCTAGTTCGAGCCATTCAGAATTGAAGCTACTGAGGGAAAAAATTCCTTCTTACTGGAAAATCTCGATGGAAAACCTCTTGACGCCCCTATCAACGAGCGTTACCTAAAACATTTTATGCAATATTCATATTTCAAATTTCCATTGTACATAGTGGTTTAAATTGACTTTGTTTCCTGTTTCGATTTCCAATTTTATTTTCTTTTGTACATTATCCAAATTTTAGTTTGCGTTGTAAATAAACCAAGTTTACTTGATATCATGAAAGCAAAATATGAAAGCATCTGTACCGCATATCATTTCTATTCTACAGAATTTTCTGACATTTCCCATTTTGTTTTTCGTGTAGAATACTTATTGTTAGTTGAGGGATCAGGATATGTCGATGTTCAACACTCAATTTTCAAAGACATTTGTTTTCTCTCAAAACATGTGATAAATTAATGATTTACTTGATTAAAAATACGA
Organism: Picea engelmannii; assembly: GCA_009831015.1. NCBI lineage: Eukaryota > Viridiplantae > Streptophyta > Pinopsida > Pinales > Pinaceae > Picea > Picea engelmannii. Next base: position 72,908 of record ML816766.1, on the reverse strand, counting down.
AGAAAATCTGAGGTATGAACTCCTACCCCGCTAGTTCAAACTAAGATTTTAAGAAAATATTATTGAATGTAAGTGGATTTCGCTTATGTAGATATTGTCACCTGATCAAAGATCAGAAAAGTGTAAATTCATAGATTGATCCTGAAACCTTATATGAATCAAATAAAAATGAAATAAAAAGAAAATAAATTAAGAATAAAAATATCTTGAAATGAAGTTCGAGAATCAATAAACAAACTTGTGTGTGAATGGGATTATTTTGCATCAAACCCTATAAGTCCTCGCTTTGCTTTATTTCTTCTATGCCTGATCTTTTATTCTCTTCTGATTTTCACTACCTTTCCTTGGTCTTCATAGAAAGAAATAATTTCACTTTGACTCTGAAAACTTAAAAAACATATCTTCAAAATGAGATTAGGCAAAAATATATATGATCCTTTCATTTTAACTGAAAGAAAGTATGTCTAGGCTAATCCTGATAAATTTATCTCTTCTATTGGATTTTAAACTGACAAGTTCGCTCAAGGTTGACCCCTGAAATTCAAAATCCCTATAAAATCTTCCTTATGGACAAAGTTGTATTGAAGATTGGAAGAAAATTAGTTTCAACGTATACCTAAAACATTATGACAGACCTTGTTTTAAATTTTAAGAAGATATCATCCCTTGTATGATACATACAGATTGATTGCCCCCACTTCAAAATATTAAATATAAGGCAGATGGTGAAAGGAAAATCATAATCTGATTGCCCCCATCTAGTCCAAGATAAATGGTGAAAGGAAATTCGAACCCCATTTTGTCCAAAAAGGGATGATGAAAGGAAATTCATGTAATGATTGCCCTCATCTCAACAAAATGCAAAAGTGTTAATTGAAGTGGTGAAAGGAAATTCAATGGGAGAGGTAGATAAATTCATCGGGGTACTGAACAGGCTCGCTGGAAGTGAAGCAATATCTATGATATATATATGGTTTTCATACATATCTACATGACATACTCTGACGTATAGTTCTCTTTCTGGTAATATTTACATTATGAACCAATGAGGGATTCCCTAAATAATCTCTTACATATACTTAGCCTTGATGCGAACAAAATCGATCAGAATCTGATATTTTGGTTAAATTTGTTTTGATTACCTTAAGCAAATCCAAACTCAGTTTTAGGAAAGGGAAATTATTAATAGCCTAACTTGAGATCAATAAACGAGGGTGTTTTGAAAGTTTTGTGAAATTCGGTTGAAGTTCAATTTTTCTCTGTATGATTAATTCTTAAAAGTGTTTCCCAAAAATGCAATAATGACTTCATTTACCCAATAAAGACACTTGGTATATTGTTCTTCTGCGTCTCACAAGGAGATGCGATCCCCATATGGAGCCTATGTTGGAACACATAATTCTGAACTTTTGAGCTTTATATTCTTCACCTCGTGAAAATATAATCTTTCCCAAAGAAAATGGTAACTTAGAAAATAACTTTCGAATTTTAAATCAAATTCATTTTTGGTTAATTAGTAATAAGGTGTCCATGATATCCATCGTTGATGAGTTTTACTTTTTTTTTAATCGAATGACCCTAATACCTTCAGGGTTCTGGAGTCGCCTGAATTTTAAAGAGGAAAATCACTAAAGGTCACTTCGAAGCTTCACACTTCAGTCGCTTCAATAAGTCTCAAGGATAAAAACTTTGAAACCCTGAAGCCCGAAGGTATCTACTCGCGAATTTCCCTAAACCTTTTAAAGACGCAAGTTGTAGGACACGTGTACCTTTTGAGTCTTCCCTAAGTTGACACATGGCACCCATTTCTGACATTTTCGTTTGAAGATTCATATGATTCCAAGTAACACGTGGCACCTCTCTTTCCTTGACACGTCATCCAGAATAATTCCATCTATGACACGTCACTACGGGAGATGACCCTTCGAAAATATAATAGAGATCTAATTCACAAATCACCGAAGCACCAAAATGATGAAGTATTAAACTTTAATTAATTGAGTTAATCATGGTAAAGAGATAATTAATGACTCCGCAGTTCAGAGTTCGGATGTTCATCCTATATCGTATCCTAAAGTCTTTGAAGTCTAAATTTCTGAAATGCTTAAAATTGAATATGATTAATTAAGACTTAAAATCGATTATCGGATAATTAATCACTTCGCAGTTTCGGGTTTCATGAATTCCCTTTCGAGATACATTAAAAGTTCTCGAAGTCTAAACTCCCAAAACACTTGAAGTTAACACACCTTTTAAACATGATTAATTAAGGTTTTAAAACCGATCATCCAGGGATTAACCTTCACAAATTTGGGATTCAGGAAATTCTCACTCTGTCTCATCTAAAACTCTCGAACACGGATCGTCGAATATTAATGCCATTTATGACTAATTAACAGTAATGATTCAAACGCGGATTGTGTATCGCCAGGTAGACTTTTAGATTAAAGTTAATAATTTTTTCATCAGTGAAATAAAAATCAATGTATTTGATTTGAATAAAATCATTTGGATTTCGAATTCATTTTCACCTTCCGTAATTAGCAAGATTTTATTAGTTTGAAAAGCTCATGGATTTTATCTACAACAGGTAACCTCACTCAATTTCTTAGAGATCATGGCAGCACAGAAAATAATGAAGAAGCCTAATGCGGATGGCAAGGATTCAAATCCAAATGCGGATGTTTTGTCAGACACCACAACACGAGCCATAGACATTGTTAAATATTGGACGCAGCTGTTCAAGGTTCTGGAACAGGAAATCATAAATTGTCTAGAGGATTATGGTGATGAAGAAGACGATACTTATGTAGGTAAACTCAGACATATAGTGCAGTCAGAACTACACAAATAGAAGCACGACCGAGACTCATGTTGTATAATGACATGATAATATGAGACTTGGAAAACATCGATGTCCATACCAGGAGCATCATCAACCATCAGAAGGTTATCGTTGGTACTTACAATACTACATTTATGTTGGAGTTTGAGAAAAAGGAATGGATCCAATGCGACACGAGTTATCCCGATATAATCAGGTCTTGGTGGGGGCACCTAGAGAAGTTCAAGGCCAGCGCTCATGGTATGTATGCCACAACGTCGTTGGGCGCTCACATGATTTACGTATCCATGATTCTTTGTAGATTGTTTGGGAAGAAGAGACCTACTCATTTCCCGGTGGAATGGGTATCTATCATGCATGAGGTGGTCGAGGGATACACTTTTAATTGGGCCAAAATCTTGTCAGATAAGTTGGCCAAAGGAATTAATGAATACAAAATAGTGAAATCAAAGGGGCAACCCTCCCCTTTCTATATGGTTGTGTATGTCATGGATGCCATTTGTTTCATTACACCTTTTCCACTGATGAATTGGAGTTGGACCTCGACCAATGAAGATCCCATTCACTTCTACTATTCCAAGCCATGGGAGAAAAAATCCAAAGATTTATTTTACGAAATCTATCACAATGTAGTGGTTCATGTTCATATAGCCTTGTATGGTCACCCACTTCCTCAAATTTCAGACAGGATTATGGGAAACCTGGGTAATCTGGCAAATTGATTTATTGAAGATAAATTCTCTTATATCAGGGTTTTTGAATGCTCAGTTCCTCCCGATGCTCTCCCATGATTTTTACTAGAATGATTGGTATGCCGAGAAGTAGCTTACCAAATAGTAACGAGAGGCATCAACAAAGAGCCAAAGGAAGTGCAAAAAAGGTATGACCAACTTTCCCTATTTAGGTTGGCATGTTTTCATTACTAGATTTCGGTCACTCCAAAGTGGAAGTTGTGGCTCTAGAAAGTGTCAAATTGGTTGACATCGAATTCAAAAGGTACGACATGTCAGTGTTTCATGGAAACCTGCACAAGAGATCTAGCTAAAGCAAGTACAAACAAAAATTATCAAGAAAGTAAAAGAGATTCAATATGGAAGAATGAGAAAATATATTCACACTACTCCATTGAGCTAATGATTAATACATAGATCATGATCAATATGATACAATGAATGAGTGGAATACACTCATATATAGGGTAAAACATTCCATAATTAAGAAAAGTAATCAAGTAGTTAGCTTTCCTTAGGAATGCATGCATTCATAATAGTGATGGTAAAAATAGAAAGTCTAAAATATAACTAGTCAGTTAACTCCCACTGAACTAGTGTGTCAAAATAAGAAATTTCTCCAACACCCCCCTTGAACATCACTATGGAGTAAAAAATGAGTCCCGGCTACTAGGCCATTTTAGGTACTCATGTACAATGCAACTAATGAACACAGGAAAAAAATTAGGAAAGAGGGAAAACCACGTGGGAATAAAACACCCCCTCAAAAGATAATGTATGAAAAGAAGAAAATGACAACTGCTAGGAAACTGTGTTCTTCACTACAAGATGATCCCACAAATTCTGAAACTTCTTCTCACTGAAAGTCTTCGTGAATATGTATAAATATTGATGGATATGATGAAGTCCTTTGGAAACCTATCGGGCCTTGTACCTCTTGATCCTATGGTCCCATATGCACCTGAAAATATTCCTTTCTAGTGGAAGTGGAACCACATGCGAAGTATAATTATTTAGGAGTGAGTGATACTCCTTATGCATGGCTTCTTTCCATTATGGATTTCCCATAGCCTTATTGTAGGTCTGCGGATCAGTATATTGAACCATATAGCAATGCATGGGCATCGTAGGTTCTAAACCTGAAAATCCATGAGAAGACTCCTCATGCTGAGATTGAGTCTGCCTCGAATCCAATGGATTCCCTGTAAGGTTGCCTACTTCCTGAAGTGTGGTATGTTCCTTCTTGGGAATCTGTTGAAGCTTCGGCACTAGCTTCTTATCTGGTTGTACTACCTGCTTATTTCCATGTACAGAATCTGAGTGTATGGAATCATCTCTGATGTCTGAAACTGATGGAAGAACAAGAGTATATGCATGTTGCATTGGAGGTGCATGCAAAGTACTCTCCTTATGTGTAAGCAGAATAGAGGAGTCATCGTCAGAAAACTTATTGAATTTATACAACTTTGACTTGTGATCCACCTCACCAATTGCAATGATGGAATTGTCATGCATGTCAATTACTGAAACTGAATCTGATGTAAATTCAACCTTTTTACCTTTCTGATCGATCTGATAAACTGAGAGCAAATTCATAGAAATTTTTGGAACATGTAAAACATTCTCAAAACTACCATTGTGAAGTTCCACTCTCCCTTCTCCTGCTACTGCTACTAGAGTATCATCCCCCATGATAATAGGGGGTCTTGAGCATGGACTCAATGAAGAGAAATCTTCCTCTTTCACTGCCATATGATGGGATGCGCCATAATATATAATCCATGAATCAAATGAGGAATTAATTGCAACCAGAGCATGATGATTACCTTTCTTAGGAGAAGGATCTTCTTCCTTCATCTTCTTGACAACCTCTAGAATGAAGTTTCCAAGGGTGTTCTGCTGAAGTGCCTGTGTCATAAGATCAATTTATTTCTTCATGCATGTGGATTATTCATGATTCAATTTATTGCAGTAAGTGTACTGCATTCCCTTCTTCTTCTTCTTGGAATCTGAAGAGTCTCTGGAACCTGAAGAATCATTGAAGGGTTTGGAATATCCCTCCTTCCCATTCTGTTTGGATGACCAATTTCCATCATGCATGGTGAGTGCATGTGCTTTGGGATATTTCATGAGGCCCATGTGTATGAGTTTTGTCTACTCTTGTGTAAGAGACTCAATGAAACAACCCAACGTATGCATTTTCCAATTTGTTCCAAAAAGACATCTGCCAGAATGGAAATTGGAGACATATACAACATATTCTGGTCCTAGCTTGGCCAAGATTGTTAGAATAAGTTGTTTCTCTTGTATAGACTTATCAATACCACATTCATCCAAGCTCAATAGCAAATATTTAAAATTATTAAAAAAATATTGTATATTATCAAAACTTTTAGGGTCTAAGGTATTCAACTCTACCTCAAGCATATGACTTCGCATCTCATCCTTCTTTCCAAAGAGTCCTTCCAAGGTGGTCCAAATCTTGTTTGGATTATTTCATGCAGTAACATGAAACCATAAATCAGTGGATATTAACTCAAGAAGTAGTCATGTGGCCTCATCCTTACGGTTCTCCCATCTCATCTTCTCAATCATTGATATAGGTTTTGTTTCTGTCACCATCGTCAAATTATACAATCCTTTCCTTCTGAGTTGGAATTCGGCCTTGGGCTTCCAATCAAAAGAATTGTATGGTGTGAGGATTACCACCAATTTTGACTATATAAAATTTGTCCTATCCATCTCTCCCACTATTTCTAAGAACCCCTAAAAATTTACTCTCAATCTGCAAGTGAAAAATTAAGAAATTACGGCAAAAAGGGTACTTTAAGTGAAAAATCGTATCAGTTTCAGGAGATGATCTTAAGACTTACTTTCTGAGCAAACGGTGAAGAACATCGCCAAACGGTTGAAAACCCACTTCCAAAATGGGCCGATTTACTTTACACTTAGGTTGTTTCCTCACGTAATATTTTGGGAGCAATGAATGTAGAAAGGTACGACCACAGATTCGTATCACTTTCAGAAGGCTATCTTACAACTTAGTTTCTCAGAAAACGGTGAGGAATATCGCCAAACGGTTGAACACCCACTTCCAAAATGGGCTGATTTACTTTCTTTAAGGGTCATTTCCTCAAAAACGTAATATTTTGGGAGGAATAACTATTGAAAGGTACAACCACGGATTTAGCTCATCGAAACTCCAATTTTCCTTAGTCTTTGGCTTGTCTGTCTTGCTCCAAGCATCATAGCTCCGATACCATGTCAGTGCTTCATGGAAACCTACACAGGAGATCTAGCTAAAGCAAGTACAAACAAAACTTATCAATAAAGTAAAAGAGATTCAATATGGAAGAATGAAAAAATATATTCACACTACTCCAATGAGTTGATGATTGATACATAGATCATGATCAATATGATACAATGAATGTGGAATACACTCATATATAGGGAAAAACATTCCATAATTAGGAAAATCAATCAAGCAGTTAGCTTTCCTTAGGAATGCATGCATGCATAATAGTGATGGTAAAAATAAAACTAGTCAGTTAACTCCCATTGAACTAGTGTGTCGAAAATAGAAATTTCTCCAACACAACCCACACAAGATTGTGGAAAACCACCTGGCCCAATTCAACATGAAAATATATGTGCACGAAAACTCCCTGTATGATGAAATATTCAGGGGATTTATTTCTTATGAAGAGGTACAGGACAGATTCCAAACCCTGTCTCTAGATCAATAAGTTGGTTTCCTCAGTTTCCAAAGGTACGGGAAAAATAGTCTGCCAAAGGTACTACAAGGAGAGTCGATAGACGCTCTTCCTGCAAAGGAATCTATGCCTACGGGTTTTGAACCAGAGCACTCTGGTAAACACAAGGTTGAAGAAACCCCGAAGAGCTCTGAGGTTTTGGCACAAGAATTAGAAGCCTCATTATGAGGACAGATAATCCCCCAGGCACTAGCTCAACTCAAATATTACTTAAAGAAAGGACAAATTGCATCTCCCTTGTCACCAAATACTCATGCTGGCACCTCAAATACAGTGGAACAATGTTACACATTATTTTGGTCACCTGAGCCATTAACAACATGTGTTATCTTCTCAAAAACCCTGTTAAGGAAGGTCGTTGCAGGCTGCACCATAAGAAGGGTGCGATGATGTCTAGTCATCACCCTCTTCTCTAAAGTTGGTTTGTGACGTCTCTGCACGTTTCTCTACAGCTAGGGTGCAACGATGTCAAAAGGCTAAGAAAAAGTCGAGCTTCACGAAAGTTCTAGAAGATGAGGTGGCATCCATATGATTGTGATCCTACTCACTTCTGTGATTTGGTGGGATCATCCTAATCTCTTCAACCATCTCTCTTTCCCTTATATAAAGAGGGATTTCTCATGGAAAAGGATAAGGTTGATTTTAAAAGTTGATTCAAGAAAGATTAATATTAAATAGGCTAAGATTGTATGGAGAGTTCCACATTGGATCATTCTTGAGAGCCTCATTTCAGTTCATCAATTCATTTTGGATCTTATTCATTCAAGATTAGAGCAAGTGTGTGTGTTGGAGAAAAGGGTCATCAGAAGGGAACCTTGCAACATCAAGGCTTTGGTTGTAATCTCCACTTTTCTTATTATATGATAGAGTGATATGTTTCTTTCCCATAAAACTTGCTTTGTTTTATTGTATGATTCCTTGATCACATGCATAAGTTCTCGTTGAGTATATTATATTTCTTTCACTTTGATTGGCTTGTGTTCCCTTGCAGTTCAATATAACAGGAGTGTTGGAGTCGAACTAGGAAGACAACGGTAAGAGGAAGTGATATTTAAACGGTATGTTGTCTATATCTTGTTAAATAGTAAACTCAATGATTAGAGCTTAGGGAAAGCGTCATATTATGTTATGTTTTGTTCTAGATATAGGTGGATCTAGGGAGATCTATTTATGTCTGCATTTACTGATAAGTCCTATAACAAAATTAGTGACTCCACTCGTGATACAACCTCCTTTTTATTTTTTGATTCCCATTTTCCTTTATCCTTCCTTCCTCTGATAAATTTCATTCTCTGGGTCTATGGGTGATCCATCTGGCCTCCCTAGGTTTATAAGTTCCTTTAGATTTTTTGTCTTTCTTCAAAATTTTCCAAATTTACAGAGATCATTGCAATGTACCCTATTGGAAGCCTTCAATGACCCTTAAGCATCGCACTCTGCTTGAAAAATCCAATGCATCGATGTTGCATTGTGCCCTGCTAGCAGTCTGCATCAACCTTTGCTCGTTGCACTGTGTCCCATACCCAACCTGGGACGAATCCTGTAGAATTTGTTGGAGTGAGTCAATCTTCCTTTTATCACCCAGATTTTCCTTAGTTTCCTGGGGTGAACTTCTTATGCCCATGTTTGATTGATTCCTGAGTTTAAATCTTGCTTGTGATTGGTTTTCAGTGATTTAAAGTCTTTCTTTTCATTTTGCAAGACTTTTTCTTTTGCTCATTGTCACAAGGATATAATCTCAGATCTTGATCTAGGTGCTTGTTTGGAAAGGGGTCTTTGGTTTGTTTTAAGTTTTGGATTAATTTTCTTTGTCAGGTTGTTTGTTGATTAAGAGACACTTTTTTCTTGCTTATGTCAAAAGGTTTTCTTGTTTTTTTTCATTTTTTGTCTATATTACGAATTTAATTTGGGAATTGTGTTTCGAATGTCTTGATTTTCTTGGATTACATTTTCCTTTCGTCATCACATCTATGATTTTGTCTCAAAAAGGAAGAATTGAATTTATTTATTCTTTTTAGTAATCTATCATAAGAAGATTTTTACATTTGAAATATTTGTAAAGAGAAGAAATTGGAAAATTTGTAGTTCATGATTATTTGGGATTGTGTCCATTTGAAATTAAGAAATTGTAATTCGTAGCTTGTTGTAATTTACAAGAAATATCTTCTCCCTATTATAACTAGAGTTCATTGAATTGAAAAACCGCACATTCATCTCTTTTTGCATTGTATTGGTTCAAGGTCACAACTTCATCAGTTTCACTTCCATCTCCCTTTTTGAGTAAGAAACAGCCTCTAAAATACAACGTAAATTTAAAATTTACCAGTAACTTTTATTTTCTAGGGATCTTTTTCACCAACATTAGCTAGGATAGAGATTTGGAATAGGTTGTAAGGCACACTCTCCAAAGCATCAAAACACACAATAGTATCTTTTGATAGGGAGAGTTCAAATCCAATTGCTACATTTTGTCCTGGGAAGCCCTTCTAACACAAGGGTCAATCACGAGGTCACATTAAGACTAGTAGAGTTACTCACTTTGTTTTGTTGGTCTTGGTGTAGATTTTGCGCGTATTATTGGGGGTCACTTGAACGTATACCCACAATTATGAGTGGAATCCTTTCGAGTTGATTTTGGACTAGATACCATGCCTTTGCACGTGGATCAAACTATCGATTGTTTCCCCAGTCATCACTATTGTAGTTGGTAACCTTAGTAGCCTATATCTTTAGGGTCTTTAAACGAGGTGACTATGGAGGGGGAAGTCTTTACGGTACCTGAAATCACCATTGGCCAAACTTATTCGGGCTCCTTGGAGGGCATACCCACAATTATGTGTGGGAGCTTGTACTAGGGTGTAAGTCCATTAAGCAGGTCGTCAATGTAACTTTTCCACCCGCTCATGCCAACCCCTTCTTGTCTTGATTTCGCAATGTTGGATTTCATCACCAACTAGTGACTTCGAAATAAGAAGGTTTGTTTGCTTGGTTTGATTCCTAGATTTTATTAGTGAGTGTTGTTTGTTTTCTCTAGTTGGCCATAGATTTTTTTTGTTCTTTACTTGGTTCAGCCAACATCGACCTTCGTCGTTCACGTAGGATGTAAGGGCTACCCCCGAAAGAACCGGAAGGTTACCAACCTTTGCTTCCTAACTCACCAAAAGGCTCTTCTGAGGGAGTGGTCAACAACAAAGTAGCTTCCAAGGTTGGATGTACACACTCTTTGGAAGGATTTTGAATTGTTTCGGACTCCTTAGATGCTTTCTGACTCCCTGTCAATCTAGCATCGAGTGTTGTACAAAATCCATGAATGCTTCGGATGAACTCATCAGGAGAAATTGTTGTTGACGAAAATTTTGAAGTACCTACTGGACCTAACGCAAGATCTGGAGTAGAGGATCCACTTTTCCAAAGTGAATCATTTAGGACCCTGGATCACACTGTTGGAACTTCTAATCCTGGTTCTATCTCATTGACATTATGTGATCTTTACGGTAACCTAGGAGCGATCCCTGATCAACCTATGGCATCACAAATGTTTGAGAAGTTTGTTACCTATATAGTACCTCTAGACCATTTTACTGGTACTACCAGTAGTGTTACCACCATTTCAAACCAGTTGTTGGTCAGTGCTCACTCGATCCTTCCTCTCCATATGGCCCATTCTATGATGGTCCCATGATCTACCATAGTTTCTACCGGCAATGTGTTTGTTACCCAAGCTCCAATTGGAACACCACTTCCATCTAGAACAAATACATCACTTCCTCCTAGGTGTAGAGCTCTGAATACTTCCATTGTTATCTCTACCTAGGTTCCATATGGAGGTTCTAGGATTTTTGTTCCTCTTGGGTATAACGCTATGAGTCAGTTTGTTCCTACACCTGCCCAGATAATATTTGACGGGCCTTATGTTCCTCCTCCACCTTTGCTAGGAGGATATCATCATCCTGGCCCTAGTGGCTCCAATCCTCTTGGAGGCACCAATCTTCCTGTCACTTCTGGTTTCCATATTCCTTTTGGAGGTCAACCTCAAGCTAGGGGGAAACCTCAATTTGGGGGACAACCTCATATTTGGGCACAACCTCAACTTGGAGGGAAACCTTAGGTTGGATTCCATAACCCACTTTATTGACAAAACACACTTGTGTTACAATGTCAACCTTGGAACCTTCCTTTCCAAGGAAATCTATAGCCTTCTGGGGGGAAACATCCTCAAGTCAATTATTTTGTACCCCCCAACCTCAGTCAACCGTATCCAGGTTCTTTGAATCCCATTTGGGGTCAAAACGTTCAATCTAATGTTACTTTCCAAGGGAACATCCCTAATCAAATCAACCCTGTAGGTTATATGCCTCAAAATCCTCTACAATCAAATATGTCAAGACTGCCTAATTGTTTGTAGAATGCTTATGGTCCTACTGGTATACCTGCAGGGCTTCCCCCTTATAATTACCAGTTTCCTCAAGTGAACCGATAGTTTTCTTTTTGAGAAACTTTGGATTTACCTGATCTGTCTAGGATTTTGAATGATCCTATATTGTATTCTCCTTATTGGCCTGTCATACTGGCCAAGTTACCGTCTGACATCCCTAAATTTGATGGTTGACCAGGAGAAGATCCAAATAGTCATGTTATGACTTTTCATCTATGGTGTTCATCCAACTCCTTGATGGATGATTCCATCAGATTATGACTTTTCCAACGAACTCTCACGGGTTCGACAACAAAATGGTACATCGAGTTACCGCGAGGATTCTTTAATGAATTTAACACTCTAGCCATGGATTTTTTGACACATTACCAGTTTCCAATTCAATACGAGATAGGAACATAAATTTTGAGTTCTTTCAAGCAATCCTCGTCCACTCATATTTTTGATCACATCCACGAGTGGAGGAGGAGAAGACGTTTAATCAAAGTTCCCCTTCCTAATCAACTATTGGCTGAGTGGTTTACCAAATCACTCATTGGACCTATCGCTCGTGATGTCTCCATGGGTGGTGTTGTCACTGAAGAGAAAGATATTAGTCATTCTCATTATCTCAATCTCATTTATTCACAAATGGGAACACTTTACGATTTGATCCCTGATGCTCCTCGTCCTTCCACAAACCCTACCCCAACACCTCTAGCAGCTTCTCATGATGTTGATGGTGTGATTGGCACATTTCATGCTGAGACACCATCCACACACGTCGGTCACACCAATCCCAAATCTAATAATTCTAATGCACAAAATACTCCTGCTCCTACTCCTTCCACCGGTAAGACTCATGAAGTTAATTCTGTTCAATCCACGCCTATCGGAAATAATCAAAATAAAAAGAAAGCGAAGGGTAGGAATAAGGAGGACAAGAATAGTAATCCAAAATCTGATAAACCCAAAACACAAATCACTGATGAGAAAGATAAACATAAACCTCATTACCCCTACTTTATTTGTGGTGACGATCATTACATGAAATATTGTCCAAGACACGTTGAGGTTACTAAGTTCCTCCAAGGAACTGGAAATATTTCTACACCTATCATTTTGTCACGACCTTTCCCTTCTCAACAACAAGCCCAACTAGTCATTCATGACCAAGCTTCTCCTTCTACCTCATCTTATTTCCTTCTGTGTACTGGTGATTCTAAAAAGAATGAAGTTGCAGTCGCAACATGAGCCAAATATTACTCTCCATCAAAAGAGAAAGTTGATCATATAACACCTTTGTTGGTTCAACCTTCTCCACCAACTTCACCTACCAACAGTCCTCTTCATCTCAAAAGATCGGGTCTCGATAAAGTTCTTTTCCCTCCTCCCAAGGGCGTTGTTCAAAAGTTTGTGTTCAATCCTCACGCACGTGCTACCCAAGACTACAGTATTGTAGAAGACCTTGCGCAAACACCCTCTATGATGTCATCTCTCAAAGTCCTTCAAAGTTTCCCTACTCAAAGGAAGGAATTGTTAAAGGCCAATGGTGGAATTGATCCCACAGATACTAATCTAATAATATTTGACTTGGAAGATCACGTTCCAAGGCTTCCTCCTCAGTTAACGTTTCAGATCCAAGTTCTTATTGAAAACAAGAATATTTGTAGAACTGTTATTGATGAAGGAGCCTCGAGTTGCATCATGTCCATCACTTGTTGGAAATCCATTGGCTCTCCTACCCTCATCGAATCACACAATACACTTAATTCCTTCAATGGTACAGGTTTTAAACCCTATGATGTTCTTCCCTTGTTGTCTATTACGTTGTAAGGTAAATCAATCAATGTTGAGGTTCAGATCTTCGATGCACCTCTTGATTATAACCTTTTACTTGGTCGTAGATGGATTGATTCCATGCATGTAGTTGTGTCTACCCTTTTCTGTGTGTTACGTTTCCCACACCAAGGAAAGCTCATTACTGTTGACCAACTGGCCTTCTTTAATTTAGATTCGCATACTAGAAACGTTCCCTTTATCTTGAAGACACCTCCTGGTTACAAGAATGTTGGAGTGAGTCTTTTGAAAGATTCAACTTTGATGGGTACATTTCCAATCCCACCACCCGATATTCCCCCTCCTTTTGTTGCCTCTATTAACATGATATCCACCATTATTCGTGAAACCCCTAAGTCATATGAACCATGGGTAGTACCTAGCCCTAGTGATTACCCTCGTTATGGTGATAAGATTCCTTTAAGTCTAGTTGAATCTGCTTACCAAGTTATTCAATCAATAACCCCCTCCTCTCCTTCTCTCTTTGATTCATCTCCTGATCCGTTTCACATGAATTTTCCTACGGATGAGATGGCAATGTCAGTCATGTAAATGGAAGACACCCCCTGGGATGATGGGCATCATCGCTCCATTCTCTTCCTCGAGCATGACACCATAGAGAGTTACCAATGGATTTCGACTCTGTCGATTGTTGTAGTTATTCCTTTAGTTCTTGAGTCAACACACGATGTTTTGTACAAAGTGAACTTGAGAAAAATTTAACCTACGGTCCCTCTCAACATATCCATTAAACCCGGAGTTGTGGAGAATGTTCATATCGGGGCCTCATGTTCTACTGATGAGGTCCACACGTATAAAGCCCTTTTCCAAGAATTTTGTGACGTTTTCACCTCGATTTACGAAGAAATTCTAGGTATCGATCATGATATCGTTGTGCACAAGATTAAGACATACCCGAACACTAAACCTGTTCGACAGAGAATTCTCCTAGTGCATCCACGCAAAGTTGTTTCTATCAAGCTTGAAGTTGAAAAAATTCTTAAATTTGGCTTTGTATATCCCATGGATTTGACTGATTGGGTATCCAATCTAGTTCCGGTGAATAAGAAACAAGGTAACATCCACATTTGTGTAGATTATAGGGACATCAATAAGGCTTGTCCTAAGGACAATTACCCGACCCCTTTCATTGACCAAATCATCGAAGACTATGTCGGCAATGAAATCTTCTCTTTGATGGATGGTTTCTTCGGCTATAATCAAATTAATATTCTACATGCGGACCAACACAAGACCGCTTTTATTTTCCCTTGGGGAACCTTTTCCTACCGGAAATTACCCTTTGGTCTCAAGAATGATGGCGCAAATTTTCAGCGTGCTATGTCTTATGCTTTCCATGATATTAAGCACATTGTACAACCCTATCTTGATGATCTACTAGCGCATTCCACGCATTTCCAAGATCACCCGACACATTTGAGGGCCATTTTCGTACATTGTTGTTATTATCGTATCCGCTTAAACCCACACAAATGTGTTTTTTGTGTGGAGTCCGGTCAAATTCTTGGGTTTATTGTGTCGATACATGGGATTCAAGTAGACCCCTTGAAGGTTGAGTCTATCCTTAATCTACCTCCTCCTTCCACGCTATGCCAACTCCAAAGTTTGCAAGGGAAGGCAAACTTCTTGCGTCGTTTCATCCCCAATTATGCTAAATTGATGAAAGGATTCACTCAGCTACTCAAGAAAGGTTACGAATTTGTATGGGACGATACTGTAAACAAATCCTTTGAAGCTTTGAAACTTGCCTTAACCCATACACCATTATTGTTTCCCCCTGACTATAATCGAGATTACTTCCTCTAATTAGCTTCTTCAAACTCTACCATTGACATGGTATTATTCCAAGAGGATTATTCCAATGACGAACATGTGATATACTATTTGATTCAGAGTCTCACGACTACCAAAAAAAATACCTACATGTGGAGAAACTGAACTTGGCAGTGGTTCAAGTTGTCCAATGTTTTCGTCATTATATCTTATTACACAATACCACTGTTATTTCTGATTGCAACCCTATGCAACATATCCTTAACCGACAATTTCTAGGGGGAAAGTACTCCAAATGGATAGTGATTCTCCAGGAATTTTACTTGGAGTTTGAACACGCTAAGTCTAAGAAATAATTGGTTTTCGTCGAACTGATATGTGACCTTCCCTCCATTGAGACATAAAATGTGGCAGAGGATTCCTTACCTGACAAATCCCTTTTTATGATCAGTTATGATGATGTGTGGTACAGAGATATTATTATCTATCTCTAGAATCAAACTTTCTGGCCCAATCTATCTAGTACATATCGTCATCATATACGGTATCAAGCCCACCAATACATCATTCATGGTGACACTCTTTATCACCGTGGTATTGACTCCATTTTTCGACGATGTCTCACTTACGATGAAGCTGAGAAAGCTTTGACTGACTATCACTTTGAATCATGTGGCAGTCATATGTATGGGTATGCCACTTCCCAAAATATCTTATGAGCAGTTTATTTCTGGCCTTCTTTATTTAAATATTGTTGATGGGTGATGTATATGCACTAAAAACACACTAAAAACCCTCAATTAAATTGTCAACCTGGGGTAAGTAAACTTAGAGTTGTATCAAAAAATATGCCAAAGGTAGAAGGGTTGGTAGTAGTATAGTCTAACTAAAGAAGTGGCTATATAAGGGTTAATTTATTCAAGCAAAGTTATCTAATGAGAAATCCCTACTAAGCAACTTAAAACTATGTAACCTAAGTACTTTTGGACCAAGGATCGATGGATAGTTCTAAGAAAGCAAGTAAAAACCCTATGTAAAGAAAACTAGTTCATAACAAAAAGAAAAAGCAAACTTGCCTACCTAAATTTAATGAGAAACTACACTATGAAATCAAGTAAATAAACAAACAAGCAACTATTCTAGTAAAGCAAGTAAACAAGTAAGAAAAACAACTATCTAACCTATTAAAGCAAGTAGACAAAACAACTAGCTAACCTATTAAAGAAAGTAAACAACTAACTACTCTAAGATAACTTCTACTGCAAATAATCTGATTAAAACTTCTCATTTAACAACTATCTAACCTAAGAGGCAAGTGAACTATACTCTTAATTCAAACTTCAAACTATTTCTAATTCATAAAAGGAAATCTATTTAATTTAAAGCAAGAAGAACTAACAACTAACCTCTAATCTATTATAAGCAAAACTTCTCTTTAATCTATCAACGCAAGAGACTATCTACCCTACAACAACAATAAAACTATCTACGAAAGAAAGAAACTATATCTTCTGATCTACGAAAGCAAGAAACTATATCTTCTAATCTACAAAAGCAAGAAACTATATCTTCTAACCTATGACAACTCAAATATAGTGTTGATGGTTGTGTGAATGTCTCCAGTGTCGTATAATATCTCGATGGAACTTGACAACAAAGGATAATTCAAGCGGTATAAGCTCAATACTAATCTCAATAGCAAAGTGAAAGGTATGGATTAAACAATCCAATGAGAATTTAGGCATTACAGAAACAATGTTAATTACCCTACATGTTTATTTATTAACCATCAACAATATAACGAGATCATAATTGTACTTCTATGCTATGTAAACAAACTTCATAATTAAATTCAATCATTAACTAAGAAATATAATTGCAATCTAATTTTAGGAAAGAAATTACATAAAATGAAACGATGCTATAATCTATCTTAACAATTCAAACTGCAATAAGGAAAATGCTTAGGAACAAAAATTAAAACATGACAGTAAAAAGTAAACTACCAAATACATTAACCAACAACTAATTAAGCAAGATCTACATAAAAAATGAAATAAGCAATCTATAATTAAAAACTGAAATTAATCCTATCCATCCATCAAATCCTTGTTAAAGAAAACTCAAATTAAAACTTTGTTCTACTCTGTTTTAAACTTTGCTTTAAATTTAATTCTAAAATCATAAATAAAACATAATCTAACATCTAATTGCACATGGGGTTAGTCTATGAATTTGCAAATTCGTTCCTAACTATAAGATCAATGCATGCTAACACAAGCCTTCATACTAACCTACAAAAGAGAGTTAAGACAATTAAAGTACAACAACAAATTAATTAACAAAATAATAATGCATGTACAGGAAATAAAACGAGACAACTAAGCTATAAAATGCATAAACAACTTAAAGAAAAGTTACTAGACTATTGGTGGGCCCCCCAACAAGTTGTGGTGACTTCCTAAAATCACACCACGAACTCAGCAATTCGATTTCACCATGAAAACTCAAAAACACAGTTTTTATATAATCCGGCAATGAAAAATGGAAAAACAGAGTAAAATCATGTTTTTCTCTATCACACTGATACTTCGACTGCTTAACTTCTATTTGACCACCACAGTGGTATTTATATTATTTACAGACCAAGCGGTCGACCACAGGAGGGTCGAACCACTTCTAAATTCGGCAAATTACATTAATGGTGCCCTAACTGCCAAAATAGAGCGAGCCAATAATCGCCCTGCTTAACAACTTAAATTGAGTTATCAAGGGTTTAGTAGCTGGAGGGGGCAAGCACGAGAAAAACCCATGTTCCTAATTCGCCCACCACTGCCCGCCAATACCATAACTGCCAAATCTCCCACTATTTTTGTGCAAGACATAGTGTTGGACTAAGTGTTGGACCGGGTACTAGATCGAATACTGGAAGGAGTGTCAGACTGGGTGCTGGAAGCAGAAACATGATGCAGTTTTTCCCTGTAACACCAAAAAATGTGAATTAGATACTTGGAAACATAAAAACATGATGAATTATACTCAATATCAACATTAAACACAAATCATACATACCTGGTGTAGATCATACCGTTTTAGCAAAAAAATCTTCAAAAAGATTCTCCAAAACATGAAAAACACATATGTACATTCAGAAAAAGTGTCTAATAACTGTCATAAAATTGATCATATCTCGGGCCCAACATTGCCCCCACACTTACGATTTTGCAAGTCCCACTGCAAACAAAAAGAAGTTACCCCTCGTGACTAGGCATGCTGAGGACGATCAACTTTGGAAGCTTCTCCTTCTTTCTTTGAAGACTTTGCCTTGTGCCTCTTGTGTTGCTTCAATTGTGCTCTGAGCCTGCGGTTGGATTTGGTCATCTCATCAACCAACCATTGAAGGGAGTTAACCTTTTCTTGAAGGACTGCATTATCATGATGAAGGTGTGTGTCTATTGTCCTCCTTTCTTCCAACTATTGGAGAAAATAATGGTTTTCTTTTTGTAGCTTCTCAATGGTTGGGTCAGAATCGGTGATCTCTAAGGAAGGCTTAGATCCTTTGAGGGATGTGGACAACCTATCAGTCTTAGGATCTAGAGTAGGCATGGGTGAAGTAGGAGTGATGGGGGATTGGTAAGGAGAGGTAGGTTCTGATTTTGTCTTTCTTAGTGGCTCTAATCCATCCGTAGAAACATCCCTAAGTCTCTTGTGAGGGATCTCAAGATTGGAGGACACTTGGATAGGATCCAAAGTAGGCATGGGTTTTGCATAAGGTTTTGTTCTTGTGCTCTAGGTACTCTTTTGAATGGGTCCTTTACCAAATCGATTGGCTCCCCTCCTATTTGTGGGAACAATGGGAAAGTCGTGTTGGATTACTTCTTGGATCTTTTTAGGTGTAGGATCAAGAGAGATTTAAGGCATTGGGGGGTTAACAATAGGCTTCTTTTAGTCTTTGCTCTTGGTCTTTTTACCCGATGAAGAAGTAGGGATATCAACAAGCTTTTTGTATTGTTCCCGAAAAGAGAGGGTTTGTACAAGGGGGTTTGGAGTTCTTGGAGAGTGAGGCTTGGATGGAGAGATAGTTCTTAGGCTAAGTGGATTTTTGTCGGTCTTAATTGTCAAGTGAGGGTTTGCAAATTGGTATATAAAGGCATCCCAAATTTTCCCCTGTTTCTCTAGTTCGGCTAGGACAAGGAGTTTTATCAAGCCATGGTGAAAGAGATTATTGTGGGGGTTAGTCACATTCTTCCTCACTTGAGAGGACATCTTCTCCAAGCTTTTTAGAAAATAGAAGGGGAAGTTCAAAGGTTTGTTGAACAGAAAATGAGCCAGCAATTTGAAATGACAAGCTTTGAAAGTGGAGTATCTACCTTCACATGTAATCAACCTTGTGATGACGATGAGAGGGTTGATCAATTCCACCTTTATCCACTCCCTAGAATATCCTTTTGCTCCTGAAATGTTCTCGAATTCGAGCTTAAAAACCCTGTTATAAATTGAGCGCGACAGTTGATGGTTTTTGAACCACCTATCTCCCATTCTTGGGAGCTTCGTAGCTACAACAATGAACTCTTATGAAACTTCAAAGGAAAGAGACCCCATGCATGTTGTCTTCCCATCAAAACCAATGGAAAATTGCATGGAGAGGTTGTCATCCTGGCCCTGCAAGTTAGACAAAAATGGCCCCCAGCCTACGTGCAAAAAAAACTTCTCTGCATTATGCAAATTCTGAGAATGGAAAAAAGATCTGCATAGGAAGAGGGTTTGTACCTCCTAGGCATTATGGCAGAGGCGAAATTCACCAGGCAAGGGTGTGATTGAGCCAAGAGATGGCACAAATTGGGCATGAGTCAAACGTAATTCAAACAGGGGAAAAAATGGCAGAGGTTGGGTGTGATTTCTTAACGCAGTGCAGAGAAAACGGCAAGGGTGAATTGAGATAATGGTTGCCCAACTCAATTTTGAATGCGCCTATAGTGGAGTAGGTTGCACACATGTGTGCACGAGCTGTCATGTGTGGGAAATTTAGAATTCAGAGGCTTGTTTTTAGGGGAAATGTAATGATGCCCAGTTAGATCAATGTCCAAGTCTTTTGACTTGGACATTTGATCATGAACATATAAAGCATATTCAATCAATTGTCTGCAACCAATTCAATTGAATGTAATTGATTTCTAGTTACCTGGAATCTAGGACAGTTACTGGTGTGTAATTCATATGGTACTTTGTTTGGCACCTCATACGACATTTCATATGGCACCTCATACGACATTTCATATGGCACCTCATACAATACTTCATACGGTACCTTTGTGTTAAGTACATTTGCTCTTCTTATAATGGATAGCCTACAAATTTGAAGTGTTTTTGACAATCACAGTGGTAAATGAGCAGAGGCAGAATGTTCCCTTGTTGTTGATTTTTCCATCATGCTCACTCAATCCTTTTGCATATGACATATAATGTCAAACCTACAATGAACAGGTTATAGCAAGCATAAAACATGTATTGTCAAACCTACAATGTACAGCTTGTAATGAAAGATAAACCGATAAAGAATGGTATGTTAAGTATATGTCCAGTAATTTATAGCACACAGGAGTTTAGCACTTCAAAAATAAAATGACTATTAATATAATAACCTGTATCATGGAAATAATACAAAAACTCTTGCAAAGATTTATTTCTCTAGGAAATGATCATTTGTCAGCTTATGAACCCCTCCTCCACACCTGAGTATTGTGACACCTCACAATCAAAAGTATAGGAAACCAGTTAGTATCCCCCAATAGCTGAAGATTTATATTATGTCAAGTGTAAAGATAAATTTCACAGATTGGTCTGACGAGACGGTTAGAAGATGGCCCACCTATAGGATAAGAGATCCTATATATAGATAAGAAGATATAGGCAAGAGAGTTTCAAGATAGTCTTAGATTTATTTCCCAATGGAAAACTTATGGAGTTCATTAACCTTAGCTTAACCACACATACTTCATGTCATCTTTGTCTGCAAGTAATACCGTACATCAGGACAAGTTTAAATTTATTATTTATTTTTGTTAGATTACCATCCTCACTAGGTAGAATGCCCCACTACCAGCAAGCCTTTTCAGTACTCTGATGGGTTTACCTAGTCATACCACAGGCCAGTACCCGCTGCTAGTAGACCTGTTCAATATCCCGACAGGTTAGCTTCTTACACCCTCAGAGACTAGCCCTCCATCTTTTAAGATTTTAGTATAAGATTTCTTTATGCAAGAAGATGGGGGGACAACTCTGAAAACAATTTATTTATTTTTTTCAATTGGGATGGTATTTATGTTAGAGGATGACTTTCTGTTATATTACTTAGTGATTGTCCTGATGTAAAGGGTACTTAAGCGGACGTGTATTATCTAAAGATATGATATAATCAAGCTATTTAGTGTGTAGTGGATGGTACCATTGAGAAAGAACATAAAGGTATCTCTAGGCTCAACTCACTTTCTTCTTTTGTAATTATTATGATGTTTCCATGACTAGCCACTAATTAGACCTACTTTTTACTCTTTGACAAATAAACTTGACTCACTTACTCAGGTTTCTTGGAAAAAATGTACGAGAGACCTCTAGGCTTGATAGTTATGGTATCACTTCCTTATACAATGGTGAAGAGTTTCAAGAGAAACTGCTTTAATATGCCTAAAAAATGAGAATTTTTGCAAAAATATGGCTAATTACAATAAGTCAATATTCATTTGATGCTTTATCAGACACAAAATTCAAGTGAAACAATGTTTTGAAGAAATATCCTTGAAACTGTGTACTCCTGGTGAAATAAATACTTACAGAAATCTCTAGAATTGCCTTATTAACAAAATTCAAAAACTATTTACATATATATAGTAGGAAATTCAGAAAAAAAAATTAAGAACAAGGGGGAACTTCCCCATCTACTAAGGCCAATTCTTTGTCAGTTGGCATGACCTGTAGAAAGTCCTCTTTCGAAATGGGCTTATGATAAAATTTGATTCAGTGTCCATTTACTACAAAGGAGACTTGTCCATCATCAATTGTTTTAATTTTTACAGCTCCATTGTCATATACAGTGTCTACTTCGTAAGGGCCCAACCACCGAGTGGTGAGTTTGCCTTTGAAGGTTTTGAATCGGGAATCAAACAACAAAGCCCAATCACCAGGTTGGAAGTGCTTCTTCTTAATAAACTTGTTATGCCACTTGATCCTCTGGTTTTGGACTAATATCGTTCGTTGGATGGCATCTTGCCTAATTTCATCCAAATCATTCAATTGTAGGGCACATTGCTTCTAAGCCTCATCTAAGTTCAATCATAATTCTGC
>ML816766.1:35056-45235 GCA_009831015.1 Picea engelmannii | reverse complement strand
TAGATTTATAACCAATTCCAGTCTTATCATATGTTGATCTTTGACTATTAATAATTTGATCTAACACTTGAGAACTATGATTCATGTTATTTTCTTGTACTTTCTTTCTTAATGAGACTACTTCAATTTTTAAACCTTCATTTTCCTTATCCTTTTCTGTAAGAATTTTAGTTAGAGCTTCTTTAGTCACTCTAGCCTCTTTTATTTTAATTTTTAAGTCAACTACCATGATTGCAGTGCTCTCAATCAAACCATTTGATTTCTGTAATTCAAATTCTAGATTCTCAATTTCTCTTTTAAAATGTTTGCATTCCCTTCTCACTTTTCTTAATTCACTTAAAGCACTTACCAGTTCAGCTTCTAGATCAACTTCACCTTCTTCTTCTTCACCAGACTGATCATCCTATTTTTCCATAGCCATAAAAAGTTGTACATCTGAACTGTCATCACTCTCACCAGATTCTGAGATATCACTGTCATCTTTTATACACAGGCTTTTCTTTTTGTAAGTTTTTCTTTGAAAAAACTTCTTATGTCTATTCTTGAATTCCTTAGGTTTTCTATCACTGTCTTCTTCATTATCAGTATGCTTATTGTAAGGAAACTTAGATGAAAAATGTCTTATTCTACCACAACCAAAGCATTTTAGAGGAAGCTTACCTTTATACTTGCCAGTACCTCTTTTCATATTTTTAACAAAATTTGCTTCTTCCACATCACCTTCTGACTCCTCATGACTGATGATTTCTACTTCAACCTTTTTCTTATCTTTCTTTGCTACCTTGAAAGTTGCTTCTTTCCTGAAATAATTCTCACCAGAGGTTCTCATCTCATATGTTGTTAGTATTCCATGTAATTCATCCATTTCTAAAGTATCAAGATCTGTTCTTTCTTCTAATGCAAATATTTTTGAATCAAATCTTGCAGGAAGTGATCTCAGTACCTTTTGCACAATAATATTATTATTAATTGTTTCTCCTGGACCTCTCATGGTATTCACAACTTCATCAATACGAAGAAAGTAGGTAGCTATATCTTCAGATTCTTCCATTTTCAGGCTTTCAAATTGACTTCTATATGACTGTAGCTTAGCACTCTTTACCTTAGTGTCTCCTTCATATACATTTTTCAATTTATCCCATATTTCTTTTGTTGATGCATAATGCATAACTTTAACAAATTCTAACCCTGCTAGACCTCCTAGTATTGCATACATAGCTTTGGAATTACTCTTATAGAGTCTCTTACCTGTAGCATCTATTGGAATGGTTGTTGGGACTTTATATTCATTTAGTACAACCTGCCAAATATCTACTCCTTGAGTTTGTAAAAACAATTTCATCCTAATACTCCAAAAAGCATAATTGTGACCATCAAATAAAGGCAATCCATGTTTTGTAAATTCTTACTTCTTATCCATTATGAATGATCAAAAAATTCTAGTGGTTAAGATGATATCTTGAAGTAACCTGCTCTGATATCAATTGTTGAATAGGATAAGTCAACTGAGAGGGGGGGGGGAGTGAATCAGTTGTATAAAATTTCTTTCATTTTATAAGAAGATTACTTATTAATCAATAAATCATGCCTTTTACATTTAACTTGCAATAATACATTTAACCAATAAATATACAATCACATAAATGAAACAGTGACACGGTGATTTTTCATGAGGAAACCCAAAAGGGAAAAACCTCTTCTTCTTATGAATGAAAGGCAAGCTCCAACTCCTCTTTACATTCTTATTTTATATGAGCTACAACCTAGATGAAGCTGCTACCTTTGTTTCTTCAGCACCTATTGAATGGAAGCTACAACTCCCAGATGTACAAGCACCAACTTGTACATGAGACTTTTATAGTCTCCCCTTGCTCCTCCCTACCACCGTGGAATCCTTCTCTGTCACTAAGAATCTACAAACCAACTCTTATATTCTTTGTCAAATATTAAGCATTAAATTTTCTCCTCAAATTTTACAGAGCCATCTTTCTTCCATAATCCTCCCGCCCCATCCTTTCTCCTCACTGTCCCTGTATAATTTTGTTTCAGATTTATCTTCATTTACAAAAATGAATTTTACTTTAGAGCTACGGATGTACCATTAATTCCATACGCACCAACATTCATCTCACCAAATTTCACTTATTTCTACCCTGTACATTCAAAGAATACACTCGAACCATCAGGCTTCGAAGATTCAGTTACAATAACTAAATAGCTATCTTACAGTGATTATTATTGGCCAAGGTATCTAGAAGAACAACAACCACATGATCAGTTTAAGTATTTAATCCACACCGTTCGATGTAGAAGATGGGTCTCGTGCTTACTCCATATGGCCATTGGTTGTGACCATGGGCCTTTACAAAAAGGCGCTTTTGCGATTCACATATCGACAATCCTAAGGTGAAGACATCTCGTCTCTTCATGTTGCGATCTCTGAAAAGGAGATTTAACTTGGTGCTAGCTCCTCCTTGTCACATGACCAATGGCGATGACTACAGCCTATACAAAAAGGTATTTCAACGTTTCTCATTTTGACGTTTCGGCATTTCACATTTCGGCATTTCGGCTTTTAGCGTTTCGGCATTTCGGCCTTTTCGCATTTTGGCATTTCAGCATTTCGGTGTTTCTGTGATGAAGTGTTTCAACACTCCAAGTCGCGATCCCTGAAATGATCTGACGACTTCACATTTGATCTGGTGGACATATATCGGATGATTCTCGTTAACTTCTCAAGGACAGATCAACGGTCATATACGACTCTTATATTACCCCTCCAATGCTTAATCCAATGGACATGAATTAATCATTCATTGAGATAGATGGTTGTCGGGTTTTCGGTACTTTGGCCGTCACGTCTTCATGACCTCCAATAATTCAAAAACTCTCGAAACCGTAGATCATGTGACGTGTGTCCCTTTCATTATTTCAGCATTCGGGACTTCGTGATGTTGGAGTTTTTTTTTCTTACCATGCAAAAATCCCGAAATAGAAATTCTCAGAGTGACGTATCATAGTGACGTTACTTAGGATCATGTGTCATGTGATGGTAAATATCCTATCTCTGAAATTCAAGCTAAGGGTGTTGACTCCTCTTCCAAGCCTCTTTTCACATGTGACCTCGAGTTATAACCAAAGGCTCACCTCCTGGGTTCTTCGCAGTTTCGCGTTTCGGTATGTCGAGAGACATGCTGATCTCCAAATTAGGAACCACCGTGCCTGTGAAAATTGATCCACAGTGCCTGTGAAAACTGACCAACAAACTCACCCTTTGGCATTTTAAAGTTTGACATTAATGAAAAAACCAAGTCATGTGCAAACTGTGCAAACTGCCCTGTGCAAACTGCAAGCCCTACCAATAAGTTCTTCCTACGGGACATGGGTGAAATTGGTCCTACAAAGTCGAGGGCCCATTTTTCACAGGTTTCTATCATAACTTGGGCACGCAAAGCCATTTCGTCATCTGACGTAGGTCTTCCTATCCTTTGGAAACTATCACAACTTCTCACATACTTGGCAGCATCTTTGAAAATGCTAGGCCAATAGTAACCTGAATGTAACACCTTATATGTTGTGCGTTTGTCAGAAAAATGGCCACCACATGGTCCATCATGAAAAATTCATAGTATTTCAGGTACCTCATCCTCTCGGACACATCTATGAATAATCAAATCAAGACCTATGAGAAAAATATCAAGACCAAGCCAAGAGTAATTAACACTCTATGTAATAATTTTCCGCTTTTCATGAGGTGACAAATGAGACGGTAACTTCCTAGTAGACATATAGTTTTCCATATCTGCAAACCATGGGGTATTGACAGAAAGGGAAAAGAGGTTCTCGTCTAGGAAACTATCATCTACAAGGATATCATCATCATCCTCATTGTTTATTCGGGAAATAAAATCAGCTACTACATTATCCTTTCTAGGTCGGTCAAGCACAATGATATTAAATTCTTGAAATAACAAAAGCCACATGGTCACTCGGTCATTAGTTATGGGTTTATTCATGAGGAATATAATGGCAAAATGATCGGTATGTACAAATACTTCATAACCTATAATGTAATGATGAAACTTGTTAATAGCATGAACAACTGCCAATAATTCTTTCTTGGTGACTGTGTAGTTTAACTCGATAGGGGACAAGTTCTTGCTCACAAAATAAATGGCATAGGACTGATGGTCCTCTTTCTTCCCTAATACCCCTCCTATTGCAATGTCGAAGGCATCAATGCATATATGAAATGGGAGAGTCCAATTGGGCCCTCTAAGAACTGGTGCCACAAACATCTTAGCTTTCAGGGTTTCAAAGGTAGTTTGACACTGCTCAGTCCAAACAAAATCAACATCTTTTATTAGTAATCCAAACATAGGTGCAGCAATCTTTGTAAAATTTTCAGTAAACCGTTGGTAATATCTGGCATGTCCAAAAAATATTCTCACCTTTTTCTGAGTCTTTCGGGGTGGAAGTTTGACGATGACCTCAATCTTTGCAGGATCAACTTTTATCCCTTCAGGCGAAACATGATGTCCTAGAACCACTCCTTCAGTTAACAACATTTTTCATTTTTCATGACTTAGAGATAGGGTCATTTGCTGGCATCTGATGAGGAATTTTTCTAAGTTGTCTAAGGCTTCCTCGTAAGTGTTACCATAGACTGTGAAGTCATCCATGTAGACCTCGACACAATCATGAATAATATCGACAAATATCCCTAATACTACTCGTTGAAATGTGGTAGGAGAATTACACAATCCAAATGGTAAGACCCTATAGGCATAGGTGCCCCAAGGAAAAGAAAAGGTAGTCTTTTCCTGGTCCTCGGGTGCTATAAGAATCTGATTGTACCCATTGTACCCATCTAGAAAGGAAAAATACTTCTTTCCAGACAAGGTATCTAGAACTTGGTCAATGAAAGGAAGAGGAAAGTAGTCTTTCAGAGTGGCTTTGTTGAGTTCCCGAAAATCAACACAAATTCTCCATTTCCTGGTCACCTTCTTTGGAACCACTACAAGCGAGGATACTCACTTACTGTTGGAGATGGGATGGATAAATCTAACATTTAACAACTTTTGGATATCCTTCTTGACTATGTCTTTGAGTGATGTGTTCATCCTTCTCTGGGGTTGCCTAACAGGTGTTACTCCCCCCTGGGTATATATGTGATGGATGCATGTGTCGGGGTGTATACCCTTCATGTCATAGTATTCCTAGGAAAATGCTCTTGATTGTTCTTTAAGGATATCTACTAATTGTTTATGTTGGTCTGCATCTAGCCTGGAGTTTATATGTAAATATTTTCTTGGACTAATCTCATAGAGCATAGTGTAAGACATGGAAGACTCATATATCTCAAAAATAAAAGATGACAAAGACAAAATGGATGGGTCTAATTGTTCTTGAAATTCTTCCCCAAACATGTACTCAAATTGGGGAAAAGACAGTGGAAAATCCGCACATGTGATAGCATAAATGAACTTGTTTAGCACATTTTATGTTGTGTTCTCCTGAAGTTCCCATTCATGGTCACTTGGAAATATGGGTTCTTCCCAATCCTTGTTCTCATATGGACATTAAAGCCACCATATATTCTCCATAATAGGCTGAGTTAGAGGGTAAATGGTGAGCTTATGGATAGAGAGACCATTTGAGATGGTCATTTCCCCTTCTCTACAGCCAATACGGGATGGCCTTTGGCAGGATCCTTTGAGTGAATGACAATAAAATCTACTAGGTACTCCCGTGAGGCTAAAGTAACCATGATATCATCTAAAATTCCTTCAGGTATAACCCTAGTCTTATCTTCTAATTCCAAAATGGTTGGGGTAGGTCAAAGAAGAGGTTGTAACTGTAATTGTTCCAAGGTAGTAGCAGTCATAACATTGATGGTTGCCCCTAGGTCTTGTTGAAATTATTAATACAACTGAGAGGGGGGGGTGAATCAGTTGTATGTGAGCTTAAACAATTTTAAGTCTGTTAAAACATTATTAAAATTTCCTCATGTGGTCATCAACAATATACATCATATGGATAGTAAAGGTAAAGAACAACAGTCACACATAAAGTATACACAGAGACAGATTTTTCACGAGGAAACCCATAAAGGGAGAAAACCTCTTCTTTTTCAAAATGATAGGCAGTCTTTTAAGTTCTGTACATCATCTATAATTGAGCACCAACTCAATGTGAGGCTGCAACCTCTGTTTTACAAGCTGCAACTTGTTTGAGAGCACCAACTCTCTGGTTTCTCTAGCACCCACTAGAAGGAAGCACCAACTCCTTGAATATTCCAGCACCAACTGGATGGAAGCACCAACTTCCTAAATGTTCCAGCACCAACTGGATGGAAGCACCAACTTCCTGAATGTTCCAGCACCAACTGGATGGAAGCACCAACTTCCCATTACACAGGCTCCAACCTGTATAACAGAGAACAATTTTTCTCCCTAGCACCACCCTACCACCCTGGTTTCTCTGGCTACAACCAGATGTGTTACAAATTATTTTCATCATCTCTATGATCGTTAATGATGTAAACCTATATGTTTCCTTTAGAAGGGTCACAGTGGCCTGAGTTCCTAAAGAGAGAAGAGAGAAGAACTTCTCCTGAGAAAAGAAGTTGCTTTTTCCTATGTAAAAACCTTATAAAAAGGGAAGTTTGCAGGTTGCTATATAGGCAGGGTGCGAGAATGACCCATTCTCATAGGTTTCACTATATCTAGGGTGCGAACACCTCGCAGGTTTCTCTATAGCTAGGGTGCGAGAATTCCAGCACGTGGGAAAAATGAGTCTTTTCTCGAATCTTCTAGAAGGAGAAACTTCTATGGTGAGGTGGAATCCAAATGGTTTGGATCTTACTCGCTTTCATTATTTAGTGGGATCATCCTAACCTCCTCACCTTATCCTCTTCAACTTATAAAAGGAGAGGAGTTCTCATGGAGAAAGTTAGCTTGTGGGTTCTTGTTCTTGAGCTTTGTTAGCTTTGTCTAGGTTAGATTGGTTTTGAGATTTGCTTTGTCAAGATAGATTGTGAGTAGTTATCAGATCTATGGTTTCAGAATCCTTGGAGCAAGAAGTGTGTGGGGAACGAAGGACAGTTGGAAGGGACCTTACGACATCAAGGCAATGGTTGTAATCTCTCTTTCACATTTAATATGATACAGTAATATGATTCTTTCCCATAAAGTTAGTTCCACTTTATTGTATAACTCCTTCATCATATACATAGATTCACTATTGAATATATTGTGCTTTCTTTACTCCACTTGGTTTGTACCGTTTTGGTCTTGACTGTACAAGAGCATTGGAGCGAAGCGGGAGCAACAAAGACCAATGGAAGCGATTATAAGGTATGCAACTTATTCTTGCTTCTTAGTTCATTCAATGGTTAGAATCTAGGGAAAGAGTATTATTCTGTCTTGCTTTGTTCTAGATTCAGGTGGATCTAGGGAGATCGGTTTGTGTCCGCACTTACGGATTTATCCAATAACAAGATGGAAGCTACAACTTCCTGTGTTCAAGCTCCCACTTGAACCTTTGAGGACAACAGTCCTCCCGAGCACCTCCCTTCCACCCTGAAATATAAATGGCTAAATAAACATTCAACTTTATAGATAAATCAGTTCTTACCAATCTTTCTTTGTTTTGTAAGTCTGGTCTTCTGCACACTGTTATGTTGCTCTTCTCTTCCTCTGTCTATTCAGCAGGTATGCTCTGCATCAACTCGTACTCTCATTCTGCTCTTCTTCAACTCGTTCTGTTATTCTGCTCTGCATTTCATCTCACACTTCACATATGCTCAATCTCCTCCTGCGCGTCCTCTTCTTCTATATTCTTACAGTTTCATTCTTTTTCACTTGCAGAACAACCAACCGGACACAGTCTGTTTCATATTCTTTTATACACACGAACACGATGGTTCAACTTCCCAACTCCTTAGGCAAAATGATGACAACTTTCTAAGAAACTGAAACACCAACTGATTGGCAATCATGAGTCCATTTCACTAATGGATTTGTAACTGAAAAGTTAATCTGTGAGAAAGAACAGTAACCCTCCGATCACATTCAAGTTTTATCTACACCATTGGATGACCTTTACTATTCTTACCTTTTTAAATCGGGTTTCATCATTTCGGCATTCCTATGCCCAAGTGTCTCGACACTTCATGTCGCGATCTCCAAAACTCCGAAATGGAGCGTATCTGGATTGACTCCTTCTCTTCCCGTGACCAAGGGCTGTGACCACGGCCTTATGCATAAGGCACTTTCGCGATTTCGCATATCGCAAATTCGTAATTCAAGTTGCTTTGTTTCTTTTCTCTCTCCATATTGCGATTTGCGAAACTCTGACACAGAGTTGAGCCAACGGTCCAGATATGTTCTCGATTCAATGGTTGTGATTGAATTGCGATATCGCATATCGCGATTTCGGCATTTTTGTTGCCTTGTTTTCTATTCCTCTTGATGTCGCAATCCCTGAAACTCCGATATGGAGTCACATCTACAGTCCATATCCAAGCTTGATTTAACGGCTGTGATTGAATCGCCATATCGCATATCGCGATTTCGGCATTCTTGTTGTCAAGTGTTTTTGTCACTTCAAAGTCCCGATCCCCGATACTCCATGAATAAAATCAACGGTCCAGATCACTTCTTAACTTAACGGCTGCGATTAAATCGTGAATTCTCGTATCGCGATTTCGGCATTCTTGTTGTCAAGTGTTTTTGTCACTTCAAGGTCCCGATCCCCGATACTCCATGAAGAAAATCAACGGTCCAGATCACTTCTTAACTTAAAGGCTGTGATTAAATCGTGAATTCTCATATCGCGATTTCGGCATTCTTGTTGTCAAGTGTTTTTGTCACTTCAAGGTCCCGATCCCCGATACTCCATGAAGAAAATCAACGATCCAGATAACTTCTTAACTTAACGGCTGCGATTAAATCGCGATTTCGGCATTCTTGTTGTCAAGTGTTTTTGTCACTTCAAGGTCCCGATCCCCGATACTCCATGAACAAAATCAACATCCCAGATCAAAGCTAGATCTGACAGCTTAGATTTCATCACGATTTTTCATATTGCGATTACGCCCTCTTCTCCTTTCTCTTTAAAGACCGTGCAGGTTCTCCTCGATCCAACAGTGGTCGAACCCTGCACTCGGATCTGACGGCTGAGATCTGTCTCCCTCTTCAACAATCAGAGATTCTTCTTCTCAAAATTTTGCTCATTCGCTGCCTTCGATCATTCGCTGCCTTCGATCTTTCACTGATTTCGATCATTCACCTCTTTGAACTTATCTTCTGTTTGCCTGTCAATTACAAACTTGTTGTTCTCATGTCATATTCACTGTTGCCATCAATGACAAGCATTTGTTGTCTGTTAACTGTCTTTTAAATATTTTCCAACAATCTCCCCCTTTGGCATTGATGGCAACACAAGCACCCACATGTATTCATATCTTCAAATCACCCACATGTATTTATATCTTCTAAGCACCCACATGTATTCAGATATTCTCTCCTACTACTTTCTCCCCCTTTGACATCAATGTTAAAGAAGAAACATGCTTCCCCTGATCTGTTGCAAAAACATACTCCCCTTGTCGACTATAAACATCTTGGGAATACACCAGATATTCAATAAGTACTCCCCCTGACCAGGTGAACAGATTAAACACCAGAGATTATAACCCCCAACTTTTGATGAAGGTATCCAAAAGGGGTCGCTGCTAATGGTTTAGTAAAGATATCAACAATATGTTCTTTGGAAGGAATATAATTCAGCTGAACAATTCTGTTTGTAACTTGTTCTTGGAGAAAATGGTACTTGATTGGAATATGCTTAGTCTTGGAATGAAGAACAGTATTCTTGGAGACACTAATGGCACTTGTGTTATCACAATGAATTGGAATAGGATTAGTGTAAGTTACCTTCAGATCTGCAAGAGTTTGTATCATCCATAAGATTTGTGTGCAGCAAGTAGCAGCAGCAATGTATTCTACCTCTATAGTGGATAATGAAATAGATCATTGCTTCTTACTAAGCCATGCAACTAATGAGTCACCCAGAAAAAATGCTCCTCCACTGGTGCTTTTTCTCTCATCAACACAGTTTGCCCAGTCTGCATCTGAATAAGCAGTTAACTGGAAATTCTGATTTCTAGGACAC
>ML816766.1:0-30973 GCA_009831015.1 Picea engelmannii | reverse complement strand
TTCAGCAAGTCCATTCAAGATAGCATTCATCCCCTTAGCGTTAAAACTAAACTCTAACTTATCATCCTTGGTGGCTAGCACAACAGGCTTTGTATATCCAGTCTCTACTACATCCCAAACATCATCACCCAAGGCCATTAAGTATGTTCTCATTCTAATCTTCCAGAAGGCAAAATTTGTTCCATCAAATAGAGGGGGCTTAGAGACTGAAGTCCCTTCATGACTTGTCATGTTTAAGCTTACATATCTACCTTTAAATAAAAGGAACCTGCTCTGATACCAATTGTTGAAATTATTAATACAACTAAGAGGGGGGGGTGAATCAGTTGTATGTGAGCTTAAACAATTTTAAGTCTGTTAAAACATTATTAAAATTTCCTCATGTGGTCATCAACAATATACAGCATATGGACAATAAAGGTAAAGAACAACAGTCACACATAAAGTATACACAGAGACAGATTTTTCACGAGGAAACCCATAAAGGGAGAAAACCTCTTCTTTTTCGAAATGATAGGCAGTATTTTAAGTTCTGTACATCATCTATAATTGAGCACCAACTCAATGTGAGGCTGCAACCTCTGTTTTACAAGCTGCAACTTGTTTGAGAGCACCAACTCTCTGGTTTCTCTAGCACCCACTAGAAGGAAGCACCAACTCCCTGAATATTCCAGCACCAATTGGATGGAAGCACCAACTTCCTGAATGTTCCAGCACCAACTGGATGGAAGCACCAACTTCCTGAATGTTCTAGCACCAACTAGATGGAAGCACCAACTTCCCGTTACACAGGCTCCAACCTGTATAACAGAGAACACTTGTTCTCCCTAGCACCACCCTGCCACCCTGGTTTCTCTGGCTACAACCAGATGGAAGCTACAACTTCCTGCGTTCAAGCTCCCACTTGAACCTTTGAGGAAAACAGTCCTCCCGAGCACCTCCCTTCCACCCTGAAATATAAATGGCTAAATAAACATTCAACTTTATAGATAAATCAGTTCTTACCAATCTTTCTTTGTTCTATAAGTCTGGTCTTCTACACATTGTTCTGCTGCTCTTCTCTTCCTCTGTCTATTCAGCAAGTATGCTCTGCATCAAATCGTACTCTCATTCTGCTCTTCTTCAACTCGTTCTGTTATTATGCTATGCATTTCATCTCACACTTCACATATTCTCAATCTCCTCCTGCACATCCTCTTCTTCTATATTCTTACAGTTTCATTCTTTTTCACTTGCAGAACAACCAACCGGACACAGTCTGTTTCATCTTCTTTTATACACACGAACATGACGGTTCAACTTCCCAACTCCTTAGGCAAAATGACGACAACTATCTAAGAAACTAAAACGCCAACTGATTGGAAATCATGAGTCCATTTCACTAACGGATTTGTAACTAAAAAGTTAATCTATGAGAAAGAACAGTAACCCTCTGATCACATTCAAGTTTTATCTGCACCATTGGATGACCTTTACTATTCTTACCTTTTTAAATCGGGTTTCGTCATTTCAGAATTCATGTGCCCAAGTGTCTCAACACTTCATGTCGCAATCTCCGAAACTCCGAAATGGAGAGTATCTGGAATGACTCCTTCTCTTCCCGTGACCAAGGGTTGTGACCATGGCCTTATGCATAAGGCGCTTTCGCGATTTTGCATATCGCAAATTCGTAATTCAAGTTGCTTTGTTTCTTTTGTCTCTCCATATTGCGATTCACGAAACTCTAACACAGAGTTGAGCCAATGGTCTAGATATGTTCTCGATTCAATGGCTGTGATTGAATCGCGATATCGCATATCGCGATTTCGGCATTTTTGTTGCCTTGTTTTCTATTCCTCTTGATGTCGTGATCCCCGAAACTCCAATATGGAGTTACATCTATTGTCCAGATCCAAGCTTGATTTAACGACTATGATTGAATCGCCATATCGCATATCGCGATTTCGGCATTCACGTTGTCAAGTGTTTTTGTCACTTCAAAGTCCCGATCCTCGATACTCCATGAAGAAAATCAACGGTCCAGATCACTTTTAACTTAACGGCTGCGATTAAATCATGAATTCTCATATCACGATTTCGGCATTCTTGTTATCAAGTGTTTTTGTCACTTCAATGTCCAGATCCCCGTTACTCCATGAAGAAAATCAATGGTCCAGATCACTTCTTAACTTAACGGCTGTGATTAAATCGCGATTTCTCATATCGCGATTTCGGCATTCTTGTTGTCAAGTGTTTTTGTCACTTCAAGGTCCCGATCCCCGATACTCCATGAAGAAAATCAACAGTCCAGATAACTTCTTAACTTAACGGCTGCGATTAAATCATGAATTCTCATATCGCGATTTCGACATTCTTGTTGTCAAGTGTTTTTGTCACTTCAAGGTCCCGATCCCCGATACTCCATGAAGAAAATCAACGGTCCAGATCAAATCTAGATCTAACGGCTCATATTTCATCATGATTTTTCATATTGCGATTATGCCCTCTTCTCCTTTCTCTTTAAAGACCGTGCAGGTTCTCCTCGATCCAACGGTGGTTGGACCCTATCTTCAGATCTGACGGCTGATATCTGTCTCCCTCTTCAACGATCAGAGATTCTTCTTCTCAAACTTTCGCTCATTCGCTGCCTTCGATCATTCGCTGCCTTCGATCATTCGCTACCTTCGATCTTTCACTGCTTTCGATCATTCACCTCTCTGAACTTATCTTCTGTTTGCTTGTCAATTACAAACTTGTTGTTCTCATGTCATCTTCATTGTTTCCATCAATGACAAGCATCCATTGTCTGTTAACTGTCTGTTAAATATTTTCCAACAGGTCTATGAGAGTGTTTCCAATGGAGACCTCATTAATGGTTATGGTCACTACGGGGTTTTCTGGGTTCCCATATTTTGCTACTTTTGGCTACTCTAATATGTATTCGGAAATTCCTCCTATCAAGTGTACTGTAGGGGGGTCCTTTTGCTTCCTACCTACCTTCTTAATACATAATTATTTAACTACCTTACTGTATATTGGAATGTCTTTAATGGATTGAAGCAGGGGAATCTTGACACAAATATTTTTCAATTCATTCAAAAAGTCAAATTCTGATCGGGTGGTAGGTTTCTTGATTACCAATCGGTTTGGATAAGGAGGGACCTTCGTAATTTGTGAAGGTTCATTTTGGGGAAGCTTGGGTTCTTGATTCTTTGGGATAATAACATCTTCCCACCTAGTGTCATCCGTGGGTTGTTTGGTGGTTTCTTCTTCTTCTTCTTCCAGGATGACTACCAAAGGTCTCTTCCTCTCCAGAACTTTTCCCGATCTTAGTTGAATTTCCTGTAATGGAACAGGAGTAATAAGATATGTCGGGAAGGCCTGCATCTCAACATTATGAAGAAGTTGAGGGAGCTTATTATTGGGATTCTTGAACTAGATGTGACGGTAATAGTGTTGGTCTCGGGGAGCTTTCATTTTGGTATTGTAGCAGTTTTTCTTGTGTAATAGGAGATAGAGGTGGTGGAACAAAATCTGGCAAAAGTTGTGGAGTGTACGGTGGGAAATGAGGATAATAATGGTTGTACATAGGGATAAGTGGAGCTTGAGGGTTTCCTTGGTTATGTCCTTCTCTCCATCCTTGAAAGAAAGGATGTTGGTACTGAGCAGACTAGTTTTTCCACCCTGGTGAGTTCCATTGTTGTTTTTGTTGATAATAGGGTGTAACTTGAGATTGCAGATCTAGGTATGTGGGTTGGTTCCTAGGTTTCCATGGCTTCCTAGGTGCATAAGAAGACTCCCCGGGATATCCACTCCTATAGATGGCTAGTAAACCAGGCAATGATGGACATTTTTCAGTCACATGGTCTTCTGCACAGAAGCCACAAACTGAAATCTTATCTAATGGGCATTCCCTTGAGGAATGCTTCCTCCTACATCTTGGGCAATATATGCTCATTGTTGCATTTTCCTCCTCCTGATTATTTTTGGTTTTTAGGGTGTCCAGATGGGAACCTATTGTGCTTAAAATATATTTATTTAAGTTCTCTAAAAGGTTCCCTATCTCTGCTCTTGTGATACCACCTGAACTAACTAGTTTTAAGTTCCTATTATAAGGGTCTCGAACATTCTTTCCTATTTTGGCTCTACTCCTTGAGTAATTTTTACACATTTCACATATTTCAGCAAATGGTTTATGAGAGATGTCACATGATCCCATCAGGTTAAGAATCTCTATATATTCTTCTGAAATTCCCTCAAGGAAAAGAGCCCTAATTGCATCCTCTGGGAGGTCATTGTATTTTGACTTCTAGGAGATATAACCAAATATTTCCATATAATCTTCAAGGGTCTCATCTTCTAACTATTGGATTTTAAAGATTTCATTGCGAGACTCTTTGGTCTTGCAGTAGTCTTGTTACTTCCTAAGAAATATGTCTTTCATGGCTTCCCAAGACCTAATATTGGATTCTCCCAACCCCATGAACCATCTTAGTGCAGAGTCTTTGAGAGTGGCAAGAAAGAGTTTTAGTTTCTGGGAATCTTGTACGAAGTTGTATCTCCTACACAAGATTTCAAATTCAAATAGGAAGGTGTATGGATCTTCACCTTTTTTACCATAAAAGGTAGGCAGTGCTGAGAGAGGAATATTCTTCATGTTGACATTTGGAGTGGTGTCTAAAATTGGAAACCCGAAGGTAGTTTCGGTTTGGTTTCCAGTTTCTTCTTCCTCCCCGTGTCTTACATTGTTATGGTCCTCCTGATCGTCCATATTGGATTGGTTTCCAAAAAGAGAGTACCTAGGTGGTTTTATCTTTGAAGAGAACAAGGTTTCCCTATGATGGAAAGGTCTTACTATGGATTGGATGTCTTCGACTCTACTCGAGCCGGTTGGGACTATTGGTGACAAATTTTTTATGTCAGTTTGAGAGATAATTACACTGGATGAATTACCAAATAAAAGATTCACCTGTTCAGGGTCTATGATGTCTTCAAAATTAGGGTCTCTTGGTAGTGGTGTAAAAGAAAAGGTTGTATTTTTTGGTTCTACGGAAGGCTCGAGTGGTCTTGACTCCTGGCCTAATATGATTGATGCTTCAATTTATTTTTCTATAGTGCTCCCTGTGTTAGTCTCTTCAGAGACTACCTTAGCTCTTTGATTTGAGCTAGCTCCTATTTTTCGGTACCGGTCTGCGGATTTTATAAGTGGAATGTTCCTTCCCCCAAAGAGATCAAAAGGAACCTTGGTTGAAAGGTCTGATTTAGATTTAATGTATCTACCTTTTGGGTCTCTAGGTCTATTCATGAAAGAAAGAAAAAACAAAATAAGAATATGCCATTTGGTTTCTAGGTCTATTCATGGAAGTAAACAAAAACAAAAGAAAAATCTGCCATTTGGTTTCTAGGTCTATTCATAAACAAAAACAAAAAATAAAAACTGCCATTGGGTTTAGGGGAGCCTGCAATAGCATATGCGCAGGTTGTTACCTCTCGTCTTAAATTTCCTCCACCACCAATCTAATGCTAAGGTCTAGGAATGATCTATTCCCTAACTACTTCCTACCTTGAGACAACTCCCCGGCAACAACGCCAAAAATCATGGGTGTTTTATATGCACTAAAAACACACTAAGAACCCTCAATTAAATTGTCAACCCGGGGTAAGTAAACTTAGAGTTGTAGAAAAATATATGCCAAAGGTAGAAGGGTTGGTAGTAGTATAGTCTAATTAAGGAACTGGATATCTAAGGGTTAATTTATTCAAGCAAAGCTATCTAATGAGAAAACCCTACTAAGCAACGTAAAACTATGTAACCTAAGTACTTTTGGACCAAGGATCGATGGATAGTTCTAAGAAAGCAAGTAAAAACCCTATGTAAAGAAAAATAGTTCATAACAATAAGCAAAAGAAACTATTAAGCATAACGATAAGAAAATAAAAAAATCAAACTCTTTAACTTCCCTACCTAAATTCAATGAGAAACTACCCTATGAAAGCAAGTAAATAAACAAGCAAACAACTATTCTAGTAAAGCAAGTAAGCAAGTAAGCAAAACAAATAGCTAACCTATTAAATAAAATAGACAAAACAAATAGCTAACCTATTAAAGAAAATAGACAAAACAAATAGCTAACCTATTAAAAAAAATAGACAAAACAAATAGCTAACCTATTAAAGCAAGTAAATAACTAACTACTCTAAGATAAATTCTACTGCAAGTAATCTAATTAAAACTTCTCATTGAACAACTATCTAACCTAAGAGGTAAGTGAACTGTATTCTTAATTCAAACTTCAAACTATTTCTAATTCATAAAAGAAAATCTATTTAAATGAAAGAAAGAAGAACTAACAACTAACCTCTAATATATGATAAGAAAAAATGCTCTTTAATCTATCAAAGCAAGAGACTATCTACCCTAAAACAACAATAAAACTATCTACGAAAGCAAGAAACTATATCTTCTGATCTACGAAAGCAGGAAACTATATATTATGATCTACAAAAGCAAGAAACTATATCTTCTAACCTATGACAACTCAAGTATAGTGTTGGTGGTTGTGTGAATGTATCAGGTGTCGTATAATATCTCGATGGAACTTGACAAAAAAGGATAATTCAAGCAGTATAAGCTCAATACTAATCTCAACAACAAAGTGAAAGGTATGGATTAAACAATCCAATGAGAATTTAGACATTACGGAAAAAATGTTAATTACCCTACATGTTTATTTATTAACCATCAACAATATAACGAGGACATAATTGTACTTATGTGCTATGTAAACAAACTTCATAATTAAATTCAATCATTAACTAAGAAATACAATTGCAATCTAATTATAGCAAAGAAATTACATAAAATGAAACTATGTTATGTCTATCTTAACAATTCAAACTGCAATAAGGAAAATGCTTAAGAACATAAATTAAAACATGACATTAAAAAGTAAACTACCAAATACATTAACCAACAACTAATTAAGAAAGATCTGCATAAAAAATGAAATAAGCAATCTATAATTAAAAATTGAAATTAATCCTATCCATCCATCAAATCCTTGTTAAAGAAAACTCAAATTAAAACTCGGTTCTACTCTGTTTTAAACTCTGTTTTAAATTTAATTCTAAAATAATAAATAAAACATAACCTAACATCTAATTGCACATGGGGTTAGTCTATGAATTTGCAAATTCCTTCCTAACTACAATATCAACGCGTGCTAACACAAGCCTTCATACTTACCTGCAAAAGAGAGTTAAGACAATTAAACTACAACAACAAATTAATTAACAAAATAATATTGCATGTACAGGAAATAAAACAAGACAACTAAACTATAAAATGCATAAACAACTTAAAGAACAATTACGAGACCGTTGGTGGGCCCCCCAACAAGTTGTGGTCACTTCCTAAAAGCACACCACGAACTCAACAATTTGATTTCACCATGAAAACTCAAAAACGTATTTTTTATATAATCTGGCAATGAAAAATGGAAAAACAGAGTAAAATCCTGTTTTTCTCTATCACACTGACACTTCGACTGCTTAACTTCTATCTAACCACCACAGTGGTATTTATAATATTTACAGACCAAGTGGTCGATAATAGGAGGGTTGAACCACTTCTAAATTTGGCAAATTACATTAATGGTGCCCTAACTGCCGAAATAGAGCAAGGCAATAATCGCCTTGCTTAACAACTTAAACTGAGTTATCAAGGGTTTAGTAGCTGGAGGGGGAAAGAACGAGAAAAACCCATGTTCCTGATTCGCCCACCACTGGCCGCCAATACCATAACCGCCAAATTGCCCACCGTTTTTGTGCAAGACGCAGTGTTGGATGAAGTGTCAGACTGGGTACCGGATCGAATACTAGAAGGAGTGTCGGACTGAGTGCTAGAAGCATAAACGTTATGTGTTTTTTCCCTGTAAAACCGAAAAATGTGAATTAGATCTTTGGAAACATAAAAAACGTGATGAATTATACTCAATATCAACATTAAACACGAATCATACATACCTGGTGTAGATCATACCGTTTTAGCACAAAATTCTTCAAAAAGCTTCTCCAAAACATGAAAAACACATATGTACATTCGACAAAAGTGTCTAATAACTGTCATAAAATTGATCATATCTCGGGCCCAACAACTGCATTACTGCTATTCAAAAATGTCATGCTTGCCAAACTTATAATGACCAGATAATATCTCATCTTGTTCCCTTACATCTTGTAGTTTCTGTTGGTCCATTTTCCAAATGGGGCATTGACTTCATGACATGTAGCCCTCACTCGGTCGAGGGGCATGGATACATCATTGTAGATGTGGATTATTTCACTAAATGGTTTGAGGCGATTCCTACATTTGATAACATCAGGAAAACTACAGCATTGTTCATATTCAATCACATCATTACTCGATTTGGTGTCCCTCAAGCTATTGTTATTGATCACGGTAGTCATTTTTGAAATTTTATGATGTCTGAACTTACTGAAAAGTTGGGTCTTCGCCATGAAAACTCAACCCCCTATTATCCACAGGCCAATGGCCAAGTTGAAGCAGTCAATAAAGTTCTCATTACTATGCTTCGATGGATGATAGGAATTCATAAGACAAGTTTTTACACAATGTTTTTTTCATCATTATGGGCCTATAGGACATCCGTTAACTTTGCCACGGGCTTAACACCTTTCGATATAGTTTATGGTATCGAGGCTATCTTGTCGATTGAATGTGAAATATCGTCTCTGAAATTGGTCGTTGAACTTCTCCCCAATACTTCTATCGAAGAAGAGCATCTTTTGTATTTGATGCAACTAGAAGAAACCCGTCGTGATGTCGCCTTAGTTATTGAAACTCAGAATAAATATGTTAAAGACCAATACAACAAGCATGTCAAGCCACGTGTTTTTTCTGAAGGTGATATGGTTCTTCTTTACGAACAAGATCGTGATTTACTAGGGGCCGATAAATTTGAGGCCATGTGGCGAGGTCCTTACATTGTCAAACGTGTTTTGGAGAAGGGAGATTATGAGCTAGTTGATTATGATGGAATCCCTTTGAGTGAACCCGGAAATGGGATTTACTTAAATAAGTACTATTCTTAAGTCATTTTTTCATGAGTTCTTGTATTTTAGTGTATCATACTCTTGTGTGATTTTTTTGTTGTTTGGTTTCGACCTTCAGCTATTTACCTTGCGTTGTGTTTGGTTTCCAGATGTCGGTGTCTTTGCTACCCTACATTGGCTTTCTGATGGCGCTAGTCACAGTACTCAGAACTTAGCATCTGTTGCTTGGGAAATCTATGCACCTACACATGAATTGATTAGTCTACATGGTGTTTGCCTTGGTCGTGCAACTAACAATATCACGAAATATAGTGAAGTCATCAAAATATTGACCAACGTTGTTTCACTTGGAATCCATCATCTTATTGTACGACTTGATTCGCAATTAGTAGTCCTACATTTGAGTAGTGTTTACTCCATTCAAAGTCCTAAGTTGTTAAGGGTATATTTACGAATTCGCCTCTTGGAACATCATTTTGATTACATTGAATATCAACACATGATTCCTAGATGTCTAAATACATTAACAGATGATTTGGCTAATTATGTGTTAGATAGACATTCGATAAATTTATAAAATCCAATCACATTTTGTATATACAACAAGTAAGCCGGTATAAGCCTAATATATATATAACGATAAAAAATTTACAAAAAGTGTTTTTGTCTGAAGACCAAAATATCAAAAATGTGAATCACATGGCTTCATATACAAGTAGAGCATCAAGGATGTGGCTCGCTATAACATGCGATTTCCCATGCTACTCTATGGAGCATTCGACCAATGGAAGTAGAAACACCCATTGTATGGCGCTAATAATGCCTCAGGATATCGTCGATGGAGGCATCCAGGATGTTCATCGTGAGCCCCTCTAGATTTGTCTCTAGAATCTCGTAATCAACAGCAGCTACTCCTGCTACGTTAGCTTTCTCCCCTCACCTCTGGATGGGGGATGAACCTGGAGGTCGGTAAGGTCCCACGTCTGCATCATCAAAAGAGTATTTGATTAGTCATCAGATAAATAGCACATAAAAAAATTTTATATTGACAATTACAAAAACATTATAAAAACTAAATGTCCTTATTACCTATGTCACCCCATTGGGAACCTTCAGGAAGAACTAGGTCTAGATATCCACGGAATTCTAGTCCATCATAGGCATAGTCGTCGACCATAAGCATATGGGTCCTCAACCAGTCAAAGAAAACATCATTATACTTAATGATGGGACCATTTACATGTTGTGCCATGAGGACGACCCACCTCTTCATTCTTGGATCTTGTGGGGAAGGTATACCCCACTCTACCTGTAAGCGTAAAGATGGGACCCTCTCCAGGAAGAAGGACACCAAAATAGATCTATATCCAAACTGTTTCAGGTCACCACTCCTACACTTGGTCAATTGTTTTTCATGCTTCTAATAACCCCGTCACACCATTTGAAAACTCGAGGCTCCATACATTCCAACGCAAAATGGAAATAGTTTGAAGAGGCATATGGGGAGCTACACTCTTTGCCATGCATGTGATGGTGTAGAGGATATTACGTAGAGGTAAGTCTCAGACATCTCTTATAGAAACTTTGTTGTTATGCTTTTGAGTACCTAGCAAACAATGTGCAATGATATAATGGCGCATAGGCTCACTACCTCCTTTGCTACCTGTCAGCATAACTCAGGACCCACAACGAGAAAGCCCGGCCAAGAAGTAGATATCCTCTATATCTATCATAAGAATGTGAGAACCCACACGAAATGTTTGTCCGTTCACGTCCCACATGTGAACTAATTATTCCAGTAACCTCAGCTAGGCCCTCATGCCCTCGATCTTGAAGAATTTCAACAGTCCACACTGCCGGAGGGAATTTACCATTCTCGGGTCATTCCCAACAAAGTAGTATTCCTCCTCGTGTTGTCTCTCTTGCCATTCCAATTTTTTTACTGTGGAAAACATGCAAGGGAACATAAAAGAGAGATTAGCATCTTCATCTTCTCCCTGGAAACTTTTTGTTGGCAAATACATCTCAAAAAACTTTTTGAATTGTGCGTGTCACAAGCCTAAGCATTCGTACAATGCAGATTCGCCACAAGCTAACCTTGAGGCTTCCTGTGATGACTCTGGGTCATCATAGGGCACGATATAGGGCACCTGCAATGAACTTCATGCGTAGGTAACCTTGAAAACTTAACTCAAAAAGTCATTTTTAACCAATGAAAAGAAAAAGTTGAAAGAGATGAAAATTACCTGTTATGTGGAGACCGTTCGTCGAATGATCAATTGT
The DNA here is from genome assembly GCA_009831015.1 of Picea engelmannii. Taxonomy (NCBI): domain Eukaryota; kingdom Viridiplantae; phylum Streptophyta; class Pinopsida; order Pinales; family Pinaceae; genus Picea; species Picea engelmannii. The sequence continues at coordinate 19,636 of ML816766.1, read as the reverse complement.
GCCTTCCGCAATCCACAGTGGAAAATTGAGGTAAATGGGGGTTTTGGAACAAAGTTTGGGTGAAATAACAAATGGAATAGTGAAATGAATTTTTTACCCATTTTTATTAATTTTTTCACTTTTTCATTTATATTTTATATTATTTTATATATTTCACCTAAACCCTAAAGTCCTAACAACATTGCAAGTGTTTGATTTTTTGCAAATGAAAAACCTAGGAGTGAAACATTGAATAACAATATGCCTTTTTGGTTTGCTTTTATACATTTGTCGCATGTACAGATTCTTTTACAGTTTTTCAGGAAAAACTTCGAGCCTAGTTTTAGTTCTTTCTCGTGCTCTTAAATCAATGAAAATGTAACCGATTATACGTTTGTCACTTTTTCGCACTCGTAATGGCAACACGAAAATTGAAACCCATGGAGTATTCTTTAAGCTCTTTTCACGCTCCATAAAAATGAAAATATTGTCGAGCGACCTTGTTCTTTTCACGCTCGTAAAAGTGTTTGAAGAAAACATTTGATGAGTGGTAGGTTATCACTTTTTCGGTCTCATCAAATTAATTTACGAAAAAGGAACTGATGGAGTTCTATTTAAGTGTTTTTCAGACTCTATAAACATAAAAAAAACCTGAGTTTTCTCTCTTTGGACTCATTAAACAAACATCGAAAAACCCATATGGGACTGAACCACTCCTTCTTAGGGTCCGTTAAACATACTCTGAGGGACTTTTCTGAAGGATGAGCTTACATCAACAATCATATCTTATCCTCCTCAAGCTTGCGTAAAAATAAAGAGGTACTCGCCAGAAATGGTGGGGGGGGTATTGGGAAAGAAATGTTTCTCTGTATCTGTGTCAGTGGAAGTAATTGTCGCTCTTGAACATGACACCCCCCTTCATCATTTGAATCCGGGTTGGAAAATCCATTTGCCTCTTGTTTGACCATCTGCGTGGCCATATGTTGGGCCCTCCTTGAGTCGATGTTGTCGAGACCATTGTCGTTTCATTCATATGTTCAAGAGAATTCCAGCCTTAATAAGCCTCCTATTGAGTCATCCATGTATAGTTATAAATATTCTACCATGTCGCCCTTCCCTATGTCATTTTCGAATCACTTCATACTCCGATCTACCTCAAATATGTTACTTATTTTGTGTCATTGATGGGGGATACATTAATTCCCTCCCGTGATGATTTTTTTCCTGTCAACTTCAACTCATTATCCAAGAACAAGACCTAGAAATCATTCAGTGCCTTAGAGCCTGCATGCCTCAATGGAAGGTTTCTTCGCTTTCAACAGTGGGTTCACTTCATTGGCCCCTGATTGGAAGATTCCCTCAATTGTTTGACTTCAAATCCTTTATTCAAACTCGTTGGATTGTACTAAAGTACCTTGGGAGTCATTGACATCACTGGTGATTTCCCTCGCACTTGTTAACGGTTCTCATCATTGAATGGTAATCAAATGGATTCTACCATGTTCGACTTCAACACTTGTAATCACATGGTTAGATTCGGACTTGGGGATGATGGAAATGAAGACACTGGGTCATACCATTCTGGTCTAGGATACAATGGAGTATTCATGATTTGTATTGACACAGATCCACGTCGTATGTATCATGGCTATGTCTAAATTTGAAATTCTTTAGAGCATAGATCCACAGTGTATGTTGGGTGGCTATGTCAATTCATAATGACATGATTCCACAGTTTATATTTAGTGGCCATGAATCACTTGAAATTTCATAATCCGAGCATGGGAATGCCTACCTCAAACAATGGTATATTATTATGCTGATACTTGATTGTTTGCAGGTTCCCAACTGGTGCACTCTTTGTTTCCATCATACACATTCTACAAATTATTTCGACTGTCATGCATTTCAGCTTCATACTTTGGGGGGAATTTTGTTACACATTATTTTGTTCACCCTAGTGATCCATTGGAAACATGTTCCCAAAAAGAGCCTTTCTTCATGAGGAAAGTGGTTGACTTTCTCTTCTAAAAAACCCTGTTAAGGAAGGTCATCGCAGGCTGCACCATAAGCAGGGTGTGATGATGCATGTTCATTGGATTATGCTCTAAAGATGGTTTTCGATGTCTCCACACGTTTCTCTACAACTAGGGTGCGATGATGTCAAAAGGATAAGAAAAAGTCAAGCTTCACAAAATTTCTAGAAGGGGATCTTCTAGAACATGAGGTGGGATATGAATGGTTGGGATCCTACTCACTTCTCTGATTTAGTGGGATCATCCTAATCTCTTCAACCATCTCTCTTTCCCCTATATAAAGAGGTATTTCTCATGGAAAATGCTAAGGTTGATTTTAAAGGTTGATTCAAGAAATATTAATATTGAATAGGCTAAGATTGTATGGAGATTTCTGCATCAGATAATTCTTGAGAGCCTCATTTCAATTCATCAATTCATTGTGGATCTTCTTCATTCGTGATTAGAGCAAGTGTGTGTGTTGAAGAAAAGGGTCACCGGAAGGGGACCTTGCAACATCAAGGCTTTGGTTGTAATCTCCACTTTCATTATTATATGATACAATGATATGTTTCTTTCCCATAAAACTTGTTTTGTTTTATTGTATGATTCCTTGATCACATGAATAAGTTCTCGTTAAGTATATTATATTTCTTTCACATTGGTTGGCTTGTGTTCCCTTGCAGATTCAGTATCACAAGAGCACTGGAGTAGAGCTAGGATGAAAATCGAAAGAGGAAGCGATATTTAAATGGTATGTTTCCTATCTCTTATTAAATAGTAAAGTCAATGATTAGAGCTTAGGGAAAGCATCATATTTTGTTATGTTTTGTTCTAGATCTAGGTGGATCTAGGGAGATCTATTTATGTTTGCATTTACTGATAAGTCCTATAAAAAATAGTAGCAGTCTATGGAGATTGGAACCCCTATTATATCATTGACGCCTCAACAATCCATCTTCATAAATCCTAGTTCCGAAATTATTTTAGTAAGTGCTCTTACCCCCATCTCACCCGAAGAGATGCCTCCTTCGGATTTCTTCTTTAGTTGGAAAAGGAAGGCCATCGTGAAAAGGAATCACACTAGAAATATGGAGTGATAACTAAAAGGAAGATAATGGTGTATGATGGGAATGATAGAGATGATACAGAATTCACAAAAGAATTCGCAGGTTCGTTAGGTGCTTTTTCCACAGCCAATCAATGGTCTGTGGAAAATTTAGTTGAACAACTGCGACATAAGTGTATGTTGGTATAAAAATTACAAAAGAAGATATACACCGTTGAACAGACTATCTGGGACAGAATGAGTCAAGAATTCGAGCAGATCAGAGCTAATGATCAACAACAAATTCAGCAGCTCTGCGCCAATCTTGATGAGCTCCATTACAGTTCACAAAATAAACCAGGGTCTAATCATTCAGCGTGATGAATTTATAAGGCAACTACAAGCTATATTGAAGGTGACCAAAGGTACCTCGATAGACATTCTGGCCTTCCAAATTCAAACGTTGGAAATGAACGAAAAACTAGAAATGGCCCAGCGAGATCTTTTTATGAAGGTTGATTCCATTTAGAAGTGATACCAGGCAGTAGACCTTTCTCTGAAGGATATCTATATTAAGGAAAGAGAATCTTTCTCAGATTGATCTAAGTTTCAATAAGACATCATATTGGCATAGAAAGATAATGTACCTAATTTTCCTTGGCTTTCCCCTTCTGAACAAATAAGAGGTGATATGGCCCTTAAGGTGTGGGAAACGAATTTGGCAGAGAGAAAGAGATTAGCTAGGGAGGTAAAGGATGCTTTCGAAGAAGATTTATCATCATTAGACAAGAGAATAATTTATTTTGAGGGAAGTAGTATCGCGGCGGCTTTGGGGAAAATCGATATTGAAATGAACCAGTAGAACTCCAGAAAGAGAAAAGAGGAAACTCTGGCATCCATTCAGGAAATGAGCTAGATTGATCTTCTTAAAACAAATAAATGGCTAGTGAACCCAAGTTCACAGTTCCAGGCCTTAGCTCAAGAGGTGATAAGGATCCAAGTAAATATTCCTAAGGTAAAGAGGAAGTTATTCACTTTTGAGGTAAACGAAACAATTGAGCCATCAAGGTTGGTGGTGGAATTTTTGGATAGATGCTTCAAGGTTGCTTCTTGTCAGATGTAATAGAAAAAACTCTCATTTTTTAGTATTAGTACAAGTGTAGACAGAGATTCCAAATTTTGTTCAGTTTGGGTTATGTGTTTCTTCTGTATTTCCATATCTCAGCATTTCCTTATGCAATTCCTTGATAAATGTTTGATTTCAATTTAGTATTACAACTATTGTAATCGTATTATATAAGTAATTCATTAAGTAAGCAGTTTTTCCTTTGTATTTACTGTGAGTAAAACAAGACCTACAAGTTGTGTGAATTATTATACTTTATATTATGTGAATTATTGTACTTTATATTGTACTTTATGTATTTTTCTTCTACTACAACAAGGTGAGACTCTTCAACAACTGATGTCTTTATTTGTTTAACAGTTTTGTATGTTTCCCTCACACCATTTGATATTACAATTAAGACTCGGACAATGAAATACTGCCTCTGTACTGCCATATTGTTAATTTCATTTAAGGATATTTTCTTATATGACTAAAGGTAGAAAAAAAACTCTTTCAAAACATTCTCTTTAAACATTCTTGATGTCTGACATTACTCTTTGAGCCTTAGGACTAATCTTAGGACCAACAGGAGGAAGATACCATTACGATTTAATGAGTCTATCCCCCGACCTTATGTTGATGGGACCTGATCTCCATGGGCCTCGTGATCCAGGTAAGTAGGTAGGTCATTTTTTTTTCTTCCATTTGCATTTTGTGTGTTCATCATAGTGTAGTTGCATTTTATTTCATTCTCTTCTTTACATGTCACTTTATTTGTATCTATGTATGATTGTTATGATACATTTTCTTGAATCATATTATATGTTAGCTAGAATTTTTGAAAAATGCAAAATTTTATTTTTTAAGGAGTAATTGAAATTTTAAATTTTTGATTATATGAATAAAGGGGTGAGTGTGCCACCTTTTGATATCCCAACATGTCTTGTTAAGTGTGTGTAGGCACAGGTCTTACCAGGAGATGTTGAGGTTTTCATGTACTCTATGACAAGCACATGTCCCCATGTAGGATCCAGATGCTACCCCCCCAGTCTAGGGGTAACTAAGGAGATAACATCTCAAGACCCATAGGTTGAAGACATGGAGCGTCGAGAGCTAGATGAGAAAATTGAGCCCCTACTCTTACCACAGATCACCATTGATCGACAGCAACACCATCCACCACAATGGCTTGACCCACAAAGGACAACAGGTCTTGCTTCATGAGGTAACAAGTCCGACATCATGGTAAGCACCATTTTAATAATTGAATCATTTGAACATGTTGCAAATAGTCTTTTCTTGATTATGAAATTTTTTTATTGGAAATTATACCTTTTGCCTCATGTCACCTTGGTGGTTGACATAGATTCCTAGTAAGTGGGTCCCCTTCAGGAAAACGGTTTCTACTAGGGGGTTTCCTTGAAGGGTCATCATACCATTCCCACTCATACTTACCACTTTCCACACTTATTCCCCTCCATTTCCTCATATTTTGGGTTTTTTGACTTCTTGAACCCAAGAAGGACCTGTACCATATTATCCCCAATTCCTAGGGATAACTAAGGAGATCATGTCGTGAGGCCCTCAGGTTGCATACATGGAGTACTGAGAGACAACTTGAAAAACAATATCCACTTGCATAGACCTAGACCCACCTCACCACCTCATTTCTAGGTTCATCATGAGGGTATCCATCACATCAGCTAGATTCCAGAAGACATTAGGTCTTTCTCCATGAGGTACAAGTCAGGTATTATGGTGAGTATCATTTCAATATTTCATACATTTGAGTTTGTTACATTTTAAACTATTTATTATTATGTAACTTCTACTTGGAAATTTTGTTATTTTCCTTGTTTCACCTTGGTGTTTGACATTGCACCCTAGTAAGTGGGTCACCCTTAGGGATAGGTTTTCTACTTGGAGGTCCTCTTGACAAGTCATCGTTCCATTTCCGACCATACTTTTAATTTTTCACACTTCATCCCCTCATCTCCTTACCTTTTGGGATTTTTGGGTGTACTGACCCAAGAAGGGATTGTCCCTCATTTCATGGGAACAAGGGGTTGAAGTCCCAGAGGCTTGTAGATGGAAAAAGATAAAATCCAATCATGAACCTTATATATGCTCACCGAGGGACCCCGAGGAAAATGAAATGTCTCCCATAAGAAATTGATGGGACCCGTGAAAAATAACTAGCACAAAATTCCATCCAAGGAGGAGCATGCGTAGGCATTGTTTTTCATGCTTAGGTAGAATCCCCACACATTTTTTTCAACTTGGGGAAGCATGATGTGACCAGGGTAGAGTCAATGTGGGAATTTTTTGTCATGCTTAGGTAGAATCCCCACCTTGTCTTCAACTTGGAAACATCTTAAAGAAATAAAAGGCAATAAATGGAATTGGAAAAAGGTTTCATTGAAAACGAAGGTGAAACACACCCTCTACAAAGGCACCCATAAATGAGATACTACAATCCCTTGTATGTCTTGAATCCCATGCCCAAAATTATTGCCACCATCCATGTCACTTTGTCTACATGACTTAGAGAGGGGTCCACTTGGGAAACACTCCTAAACTTGAGGTATGATTCACCCAATAGGTTTCTTTGTCAACCCTCCCATACCTAAACTTGGAAAATTGCATAGGGTCTTGGAGCACTTGTTTATTTTGATGAGGTAGCTTGGATGTACATGTTGATGCTTGAATCTGTTAGGACTGAAACAACAACCTCATGAGGATGTAAATCCTTCTGTGCCTTTTATAGAGGTGGTACTCCTCTTTAATTTAATATTCTCTTAGGATTTTAGATATTCAGAATGTGGGACTTTGCATAAGTCTGTCATGGTCATCAAAGCAATAAAAAGATTGAAACAAATATAAAAGGAAAATTTTTTATTTTATTTTTAAATAAATTTCTTGAGAAAGGACAAGGAACCACACACTTCACACATTTAAAGCAAATAAGCAAAATTTCCTCACATCCATCATAGTTTAAAATAAAGGTTTATGATCACATAAAAATAAAAAGAAGATGATATGCATGCATAAGAGAACTTTAACAGAGTGGAAACATGTGAAACTCAAATAAATATAATGATAGATCAACCTCAAATAATTTATATTCAAAACTCAGGGTTACAAAGTACAGTCGAGATTGTTCCCAAAGTATCTCTCTTGAAATCTCTAAAAAATATATAGTCTGTTACATATTCTTTGAAATTTAAAATGTGTTTGTCTTAAAGACTGGGATTGGGGCTCCTACAGACCATAAAGCAAATAAATACAAGAAATAAGCTCGTAGAAGGACGATGGTGGGAGAAAGTAGAACGAAAAGACCTGAATAGAAGAAAATGAGAAGTTATTAGTCTTCAGTTAAACCTTTCTAGTGAAAGAGGTGGAATAACTCGATGAATGAACTGATAAAGAAAGAAATATATTATCAACGTAAACTTACTATAATGGTATCTCATTCTCTTCACTTGCTTGCTGATGTCCTTTTATCATTTTCATTAACGATTACAGGAACCGTCTCAATTGTTTCTTGCCCCTCATTGGTTAATTTATCGATAGGTTTCTTGAACCATTCTTCGATATAGATTTTCATTGGTGCCACGTTGATTTCATGTTGAATTTTGATGTTGAACAACTTGCCCTTCAAGTCTCTCGGATCAAGGTAAATTCCATGTAATTATTCTTCAATGTCCTCATTTTTCACGGAGTTGTCCACTAACCAATTTTCTATGTCATCCTCATCATATTCAAGCATGCCATAGAACTTTTCAACTGACAACCCTTTAAAAATATCAACTTGATTTCCAAACAGTTTCTTTGTTAGGAACAACAAGTTGAGGATTAAATTGGGTTATTGGCCTTCGTTAGTGATTCTGGATAAGTCTAAATTTGTGAGACTTTTGAATAGTTGTTCCCTCTTTGATATAGCTTGGTTGCATGCTTGAATAATATTATTCAAGTTTTTTATCTTTTCTTTCTAGCATGCGTTCAACTATTTGATCTAGCTTGGAGAGGGGAAATCCTCCTCTGTTCTCCTTAGTTCTATCATGTTATAAACTTTGTTTCCAAAGGGTAGCACAACATCAAGGTAAAAAACTTCTTCATTCCTTAGGTCAGTTTTGAAATACGCATGGAAGGCATGTGCCCTCGAGCCAAAAGAAACCATGTTTTTCAAAATTTCTCATGCCTTTGTGATCAATGCCATTCTTTTCTTAATATTTTTCTCCACATAGATCATGGATGATGTAAGTAGGCTTGAGGATTCCTTTAACTTAGCAGCGGGTGTGGAAGGTCCGACTATTTTCAAAGGATTGGCAAGAAGTGAAAGAGGCATTAAAGTGTCTTCCAGTTCCTCGATCCTTTCTTTCAATTTCGTGTTTTCCGCTTCAATACCACCAATGGAGTCATCCAGAGCATCCCTAGTTGCTCTGTGAATTTTAGAAATCTGGGAAGGTCGCATATTTATCAGGTCAACCTTTGAATGAGATTTCCCTTTCTTATTCTTCACATCACTTTTTTCAATAATCTATTTCTTAGATTCATTGTCAAAGACAATGCTCTGAAACACAAATGACTCTTCTTCACCGAAGGTCTCATTCTCAATCATTTCCAATGATGGATTTTGGTGGGTCATGTTCCCTGCCTAATATAGTGAGGGAAATATTTTCTCGATGTCTACCTAAAGCTCCATGTATTCAAGGGAGAATTTGTTGATGTCACTTTCTAAGCAGTGGTATTCCTCTTCTTATATGACATTCTTCCTCTTCTTTCTCAAAGGAAGCTTGTACGAGCTCTCAATTTTTCTTGGAGGGGGATTCTTTTCTCCTCCACCGCTAGAATAGGTGTTGGTAACTTTCCTAATTGGGTGGGCCACTAGAGCATTGCTATGATATGTGGTAGTCTTAGGAGTGACAGTTGGGGAATGGGCGTTGTTCTCATTTTGACCCTTTCCTTTCTGCTTATAAAATTCATTAGTTCTAAGTAGTGTCTACAATTCATCATCATTATGAGTAGGCGCGCCTAGATTATTATCTTCTTATTCACTCAGAACAGTATGAATAAATGAATTGTTGAATCCTCCCTCCAACATATGGTCCACGAAAACCCCGTTAGGGTCAAACCCCTTTATCTTTTTAGCATATTTCATATTCACATTATGGAAATGGTTCACAAATTCATCGATTTTGTTTATATTTCCGAATATAAAGTTGATACAGATTGATATCAGTGCCCACCCACCTTTTCCAACTGGCTCAAGATAGTTTTTTGACAATTTTGGAAATTTACTATTTTTTGCAGTTTTTAACTTCTGGGGCCATTTTGAGGGCCCAAATGAAGGTTTTTCAAGATCGAGGTTCTTAATGATATCCGAGGGAATAATTGAGACCCCAAAATGATTCTCCTCAACAATACCTTTCCAATGAGCTATCACACGCCTAAAACGGAGATCGTATGCAAAAGTATGACCCTGGGAAGTTGATGTACTCACTTACCCAAACGGGGCCCACATGAATTTTGGCGCTTCATCTCCTAGGGTTAGGTTTTTGGATGTCTAGGAATTTTGGCATTCTTTTTTATTGTAAAAATTCCTTCAGATCCTCATTGTAATCATCTTCTTGCGAATGCGAGTAGCCGTCACATCTCTTCTCAGCGATAAGCTGCCACCATTCTAGCGAGTCTTTCACTCTGTATTTTTACAGTCTCTATACATTTCTTTCATTAATAGAAATCGTGTATTATTGTATATATGTGTTTATGGTTGCATATCTAATACATTCATGTTATATTATTGAATATCTATGATATCTTTGTTCATTTCTTTATTATATCTCCGCTCGCATTTTGTGCCAAAAATAACCCGAATCAGTGGTATCCGAGCAGGCTGCTCTTGATCGTTTTTTCAGTGCATGTCCCCAACAAGGTCCGAGTATAGCAAGTTGGGTCTCAAGCTTGTCTCTCTTGAATACAATCTCTCTCACACACCAAGAAACCCTTAATGGTAGAAGAAAATAAAAATGACGGAGCAGATGATCCTATCAATCTGTTGCTTGAGCAAGCTCTCACGCGACAGAGGGACAAAATGATGGAGAATTTTGCCCACATACTTCAATGCCTGCCGATATCATCAGGTGCATATTCATAAATAGGCCACTTTGGAGGCACCTCACCTTTCAAGGTACAAGTTAATATTGATATTCCTGTATTTGAAGGATAGATAGATGTAGAAGCCCTAGAAAAATGGTTAACTCTGCTAGAAGGTTATTTCTATGTTCACAATTTTTTCGACAAAGAAAAGATCACCTTCGCACTCCTTAAATATCTCCCTCATGTCAACCATTGGTGGGAAACTTACTGGGAGAAAAGTTCCACAGAGGAGTCTAGAAAATATGGGGTTGATCCCACTTGGGATTTTGTTTGTAGATGCGGTAAAATAACAGTATTACCCTGTTGGAAACTATGAGGACCAGTACATGAGATGGACCAAACTGCAGCAAGAGAGGGTCCAAGCAGTTTTGGAGTTCAACAATAACTTCCATACCTTGCGCACCAAGCTGGGTATCAAAGACTCCAAGCGACATTTGGTTCTGAAATACGGTGGGGCTCTACACAGATATATCCAGACTGAAATGGATTTTCTAGACATCTCATCACTCAGTGTTGCTTATCGATATGATGTTAAAATTGAGCAGAAATTTAAGCACCAGAACAAACGGGAGTTCGGGTATGAAAATACGCAACAACCGAAGTATGACAAAGATGACCCTAACAAATAGTCTCCCGAAAACCAGTTCAAGGCATGGGAAAAGAAGGGTCAGGTGAAGACAAAGAAGGACACTGGAAATTGGTGCGAGTTCCACAAAATCCCCTAGCACAACACCGATGAATGTCACTCAAAACAATCATTGGTGGTCGAGATCAAAGACAAAGAGCCGAACCCTGATTTAGAATCTGATTCTAAAAATAATGGTAAAGGACAGATCATTGACGCGGACCCCACTGCTATTGTCACGACCGTAGTAATTCAACTAGAAGAACCAACAGATCCTGAAGAGGGGGAGCACATTTTTCCTTCACCGATGTGGGTGAAGGGGACCCCACTGCATTTTATTGTTGATAGCGGAAGCCAGAAGAACCTCATCTCAGCAGAGGTCCTCAAACAGTTGGGAGTGTCAAAAACACCACACCCGCAGCCACACAACATCAAGTGGCTTCGCCAAGGACGAGATATCTGTGTCAGCCAACAATGTCGATTGTCATATGGCATCCAACCCTTCAAGTATGAGGTATTATGTGATTTTTCCCCACTGGATGTATGTGATGTTCTATTGGGCCAACCATATATGTGGAAGCACCATGTTGTTTATGAGTCTTGACCCCGCAGTGTCATTGTTTATCTGGCGGGTCATCTCTAATGAATACCAGAGGTAGTTCCAACTACTATTCCACCTAAAAAGTGTCACAAGGTAATATCTCATACTATCAAATTTAGCTTCTTCACAATCTGTTCAAAAGGAGAACAGAAGGACACTGCAACCACTACAGCCTTGCCCCAAGCACCTTCTATCAAACAGAAGCAAGTCGACAAGGTTGTAGCAAAGTGCAAAGATTCCTTTTTCACATCATCCTCTCATGTATACCAACTTTATGAATGGCCTCATCCTCAATAGGTTCGTGACAAACTTCCACAAACTGAGCAGCACGACGTCTCCAGTAAGGCAAGCAGCTCACCCAGATGAAGATTTAGAAAACGCTTTTCCCTCTCTCCTGGGACCTCAACGCAATGGATACCATTTCTTCCTAAGGAGGGAGGATTGATCTAGATTTATATCAGTGGCCACCCACCTTTTCCAACTGGCTCAAGACAGTTTTTCGACAATTTTGGCAATTTACTATTTTTAGCAGTTTTTAACTTCTGGGGCCATTTTGAGGGCCCAAATGAAGGTTTTTAGAGATATAGGTTTTCAATGATATCCAAAGGCATAATTGATCCCCCAAAATTAATCTCCTCGACAATACCTTTCCAACGAGCTATCACACACCTAAAATGGAGATCGTATGCAAAAGTTACGACTCCGGGAAGTTGATGTACTCACTTACCCAAACGGGGCCCACATGAATTTTGGTGCTTCATCTCCTAGGGTTAGGTTTTTGGATGTCTAGGAATTTTGGCATTCTTGTTTATTGTAAAAAGGCCTTCAGAGCCTCATTTTAATCATCTTCTTGCGAATGCGAGTAGCCGTCACATCTCTTCTCAGAGATAAGTTGCCACCATTCTAGCGAGTCTTTCACTCTGTATTTTTACAGTCTCTGTACATTTATTTCATTAATAGAAATCATGTATTATTGTATATATGTGTTGATGGTTGCATCTCTGATACATTCATGTTATATTATTGAATATATGTGATATCTCTGTTCATTTCTTTATTATATCTCCGCTCGCATTTCATGCCAAAAATAATCTGGATCAGTGGTATCAAAGTAGGGTGCTCTTGATCATTTTTTCAGTGCATGTCCTAGACGAGGTCCAAGTATAGCAAGTTGGGTCTTGAGCTTGTTTCTATTGAAGACAATCGCTCTCGCACACCCAAGAAACCCTCAATGGCGGAAGAAAAGAAAAACGACGGAGCAGACGATCCTATCAATCTGTTGCTTGAGCAAGCTCTCACGCGATAGAGGGACGAAATGATGGAGAATTTTTCCCACATCCTTCAACGCCTTCCGATCAGGGGAATATTCATCAAGCAGCCACTTTGAAGGCACCTCACCTTTCAAGGTACAAGTTAATTTTGATATTCCTGTATTTGAAGGACAAATAGATCTAGAAGCCCTAGAAAAATGGTTGACTCTGCTAGAAGGTTATTTCTCTGCTCACAATTTTTCCAGCAAAGAAGAGATCACCTTCGAACTCCTTAAATCTCTCCCTCGTGTCAAACATTGGTGGGAAACTTACTGGCAGAAAAGTTCCACAAAGGAGTATGGAATATACGGGGCTGATCCCACTTGGGATTTTTTTGTAGATGCGGTAAAGGAACAGTTTGACCCTGTTGGCAACTATGAGGACCAGTACATGAGATGGACCACACTGTGGCAAGAGAGGGTCCAAGTAGTTCTGGAGTTCGCCAATACCTTCCATACCTTGTGCACCAAGCTAGGTATCAAAGTATCCGAGTGACATTTGGTTCTGAAATACCGTGGGTCTCTACACAGACACATCGAAACTGAAATGGATTTTTTGGACATCTCATCACTCGGTGTTGTGTATCGATATGTTGTTAAAATCGAGCAGAAATTTAAGCACCAGAACAAACGAGAGTTTGGCTATGAAAATCTGCAATAACCGAAGTATGACAAAGACGACCTTAACAAACAATCTCCCGAAAACCAGTCCAAGACACAGGAAAAGAAGGGTCAAGGGAAGACAAAGAAGGACACCAGAAAATGGTGTGAGTTCCACAAAATCCCCTGGCACAACACTGATGAATGTCGCTCAAAACAATCATTGGTGGCCGAGATCAAATACAAAGAGTTGAACCCTAATTCAGAATCTGATTCTAAAAATAATGGTAAAGGACAGATCATTGACGCGGACCCCACTGCTATTGTCGCGACCGCAACAATTCAACCAGAAGAACCAACAGATCCTGAAGTGGGGGGGTGCCTTTTTCATTCATAGATGTGGGTGAAGGGGACCCCATTTCATTTTATTGTTGATGGCAGAAGCCATAAGAACCTCATCTCAGCAGAGGTCGTCAAACAGTTGGGACTACCAATAACACCACACCCGCAGCCATACAACATTGGGTGGCTTCACCAAGGACGAGATCTCTGTGTCAGCCAACAATGTCGATTGTCATACGGCATCCAACCCTTCAAGGATGAGATATTATGTGATGTTTCCCCACTGGATGTCTATGATGTTCTCTTGGGCCAACCATATATGTGGAAGTGCCATGTTGTTTATGAGTCTCAACCCCGCAATGTCATTGTTTCTCTGGGGGGTCATCTCTACAGAATACCAGAGGTAGTTCCAACTACTGTTCCACCTAAAAAGTGACACAAGGTAGTATCTCATACTACAAAATTTAGCTTCTTCACAATCTGTTTAAAAGGAGAACAGAAGGACACTACAACCACTACGACCTCCCAAGCACCTTCTATCAAACAGAAGCAAGTCGACAAGGTTGCAGCAAAGCGCAAAGATTCCTTCTGCACATCGTCCTCTCATGTAGCCCAACTTGTTGAATGGCCTCAACCTCAACAGGTTGATGACAAAATTCCACAAACTGAGCAATGCGACGTCTCCAGCAAGGCAAGCAGCTCACCAAGATGCAGATTTAGCAAACGATTTTCCCTCTCCCCTGGGACCTCAACGCAATGGAGACAATTACTTCCTAAGGAGGGAGGATTGATCCAGATGGATATCAATAGCCACCCACCTTTTCCAATTGGCTCAAGATAGTTTTCTGGTAATTTTGGCAATTTACTATTTTTAGTAGTTTTTAACTTCCAGGGCCATTTTGAGGGCCCAAATGAAGGTTTTTCGATATATAGGTTCTCCATGATATCTAAAGGCATAATTGATCCCCCAAAATGAATCTCCTCTACAATACCTTTCCAATGAGCTATCACACACCTAAAACGAAGATCGTATGCAAAAGTTACGACCCCGAGAAGTTGATGTACTCACTTACCCAAACGGGGCCCACATGACTTTTGGTGCTTCATCTCCTCGGGATAGGTTTTTGGATGTCTAGGAATTTTGGCATTCCTATTTATTGTAAAAAGGCCTTCAGAGCTTCATTGTAATCATCTTCTTGTGAATGCGAGTAGCCATCACATCTCTTATCATAGATAAGTTGCCACCATTATAGCGAGTCTTTCACTCTGTATTTTTATAGTCTCGGTACATTTCTTTCATTAATAGAAATCGTGTATTACTGTATATATGGGTTTATGGTTGCATCTCTGATACATTCATGTTATATTATTGAATATCTATGATATCTCTGTTCATTTCTTTATTATATCTCCACTCGCATTTCGTGCCGAAAATAATCCGAATCAAAAGTATCCAATTTTCCAAGGTAAAGGTATGAATTGATTTTTCCATTTCTCATGGAAAAAGTGAAAATAGAAATTATACGGCCTTACGACTTCTATAAAAAACATTTTATCAGATACATGAAATGGAAGAAAGGAGGGATTTTCCTTAAAAACGAAAATCCCAATAACATTCTGATTTTACATTTACTTCAACATCCCCTTTTTATCCAAGAATTTATTTTCCTGGTCGAACATTCGGGGGATATCTTTTCCAAACAATAATCCTTTGAAAATCGAGACAAAATCATTGAAAACTTCATAAAACTGGAAGGAATCTTTGTGTCTCCACAATTCTTGGTACTAGAAGGTAACTGGGTCAATTTCATAGTTCACTCTCTTACAGATAGACAATTTTGGAAATTAACTGCAATATGCTATCGCAAACACCAAATAAGAAGCCATAAAGAATTTCTTGTCTTTTCTGTATTGCGACAATTGGGAGGAGATTTCAATGGAAATTAGTTTTCCCCAATCGAAAATAGCTTGCTCTTTGATTGTAAAATATAATATATAAAGAATCATACAAGAAATGTTGGCGGTACTTTATTTGCCTGTCACCCTGGTGAATAGCCAAGCAATTTCCCGAAACAGTTTTTAAACGAGTCGACCTACAACCTGGTAATATCTTTAGGGAAAGACGTGGGATTCTCTAGGAACTCGGGAAAGAGTTCCAGGTGCCATGATTTTTCAGGAAATCTCTGCAATCATATCCTTTGAAGGTAATTGTTGGCTCGGGGAGCTTCAACATTTTGCAGAACACTTGAGGTGAAAGAGAGATGGGAGAATGGTCTTGAAGTTGAATAATCTGTTGAATCAGTATGTATTTCTCAGTGCACCATGCAACCAGTTCCTTGCAGTCGAAAACCTCAGGGACACACCCTGCACGAGAAATTCTGGATGTCCATATTAATTCCTTCTGAGCAGAAGGGGATGAATAGTAACAATACGCTCTAGACCACTGAAAGTTCTAGTCCTCACATCCAAAAATATTCAAAGTATCTCCGTAGAAATTTTGTTGAGTTGTTGTTGTGATAGGTTGATAAGAACATTCTTTTAATCCATATAATATTTGAAATGAGCACTTGAGAGAGATAATATAATCTTCCGCAAATCGAGATTTAATGTGGTTTAATGAGAAATCTCCTCGATCCCTTCATTTATTAAAGATGATATCTACATACCCTGCATGATGATTTCTTAGAATTAAACCATACTAAATGTGTATAGGGAAAAGCACAAAGGTGGCGGGGATGGACGAGAGAAATTAGGATTTGGAAACTTTTGTGAACCTGCGAACCCACGAATGATAGAAAATTGGCTAAGTGTTGGGAGCGGTCGGTCGAACTTGGATACAATATAAATGAAATACTTAGGAGCTCAGTATGCACAACAAGTCTGATGTTCATAATGTAGATCATGTATCTCTGGGTGCAAAATGCATATCGTGGAACTTGGAATATGATAGTTTGAACCCGCAAACCCGTGACTGCAAAAATGGTCAAGTATAGGATAATATAGTGGTCGGTCAGACTCATGATATGGGAGTATGGATGGAGATGAGTATTTGTGAGTCCACCAACCCGTGAACCCGTCATTTTTTTTAAAATTACTAAGTATAGTAACTAGAAAAGGAAAAGAGAAGGGAGAAAAGAAAAAGGTGAATTCGGGTAAGTATAGAAGATGGAAAAGAAATGGACAAAAGAAGTTGGGAAAATAGAAAGGGGGAGGGAAATTTTAGAAGTGGGAATTGATCTCAACAAATGGCTCCAACCGTGGGATGATAACCCCCTGTGGGTTTTCAAGAATCCATAATCTTTATGTCTAGGCACTTCCATCCATTGGGCTATGGATTCAAAGGTAAGAATATACAAACTTGAAAATAAATTTATGTACAAGGAAAATGAGAAAGTTTTGAGTGAAGAAACCTTTCAAATGTTTCTCGTTGATAGGCAGCATTAACCTTTTACCCTTAATGTCTTGGATAATATAGGAATTAAAACCTAGGACCTTTTCTATGATGTATGGTCCAATCCAGGGTGCTTTGAACTTGGTATGCATTGATTTCTTCTCCTTGGCTTTGTTCCTGAGAAACACTAGTTCTCCCTTCTACAACTTCTTCACAGTTTCACTCTGGTCAAAATATATTTTGATACTTTGTTGTCTTTGAGAAGTTATATTCAGGGAATTATTTCGTTCTTCCTCCAGTTTCAACAATTAGTTGATCCTTCGTGGATAGGTGAACTATCTTATGCATCTTCTTTATTAACCACAGAAGCCAGGGCATTGAGTTCAAGGCTAATTGGAATTTTCACCTCTTTCCCATAAACCATTGTATACGGGGATATCCCAATGTTGTCCTTTGGAGTCGTTCTTCTTTCCCATAATGCATCAGTTGACTTCAAATGCCAATTCCTTTGGTTCTTTTCAATAGTCTTCTTCAGTATCTGTCTAAGTGTCTTATTCGTGGATTCTGCAAGATCATTACCTTGTGGATAGTAGTTTGATGATTTCCCCATAATAATTATGTATTCTCCACAGAACTCTATAAATTTTAACCAATGAAAACCGAACCATTAGCAGTGATAAATTTATCTAGGAAACTGAATCTTGACAAAACATTATCTTTGAGGAACTTAATTAATTCTTCAGAATCATCCCTTTCTAATGCCACTACCTCTGGACACTTTGTGAAATAATCTGTAGCGGTGAGAATGTACATATGTCCCTTACTTGACTTTGGATTTATTAGTTCGACAACATCAAGTCCCCATTGGGAGTAAGGGTGTTCTATAGTTATAGTTTGTAACGACGTCATGGATCTCTTCATTTTATCTGAAAATTTATGGCAAGCCACACACTTCCTTATTGTGGAATATGAGTCTCTAAAAATTGATGGCCAATAAAATATGTCTCTTATTATATTTTGGGCAGTCACAGTAGGTGCAAAATGCCCCCCACATATTCCTTCATGGAATTCCCTCATTAGTTATTAGGCTTGGTTTTCATCAACGCATCTTAGTAATATAACATCATAGTTCCTTCTGAACAATATATTAGTAATCAACACATATTGATTTGACTTCATCTTCAATGTTCTTCACTCTCTAGGGTTCATGGTTACTGGAAACTTCTCGAACCTTAAGTAAAATACAATATCTCCATACCATTCTGAATCAACCAATGGTTCTCCTACTAAAATTGAAATCATTCCATCCATAGAATCACTATTTGTGATGAGCTTGCATAAGCCTTGTCCTTTGACAACCTTTAAATTTTTAATTTAAATATCATATTCTTATCTCTTTTCTATCTAGTTAGCCCATTTTCCTTCTCTCAGTTCTTGATTCAAAAGAATATTTACTGGCGAGGATGGAACATAAGAAATGACATGAGAATTTAGTATGTACATCTATAAGTGTGTCACTGCTTTAACAAGAGCCAAATATTTTTTTCTAGCTCTTAATACCTCAATTCATAGTCATGCAAGGTTTTTCTCATGAAACTAATTGGGAGTTCTTCACCTTTGGTATTCCTTCGAGTAAGAATAGATGCGACAATTGTTTATGTATCGAAGGAATAGATAATGATATCCCTTTGAAAATATGGACTAACGAGGAATGGAGCTGTGGTAATTTCTCTTTTGATATTATTGAAGGCTTCTTGAGTATTTGTTGTCCATTCAAACCTCTGCTCCTTTTTCAAAAATAAATTGATCGGCTTCACAATACTTTCATAGTCAAGAACAAATATTCACATGAAATTACTCTTGTCGAAAAATGATTGAAATCCTTTCTTGGATGTCGGGGGGTTGATTTCATTTATTTATTTAACTCTTTCTGGATCTATATAAATCCCTTCCTTGCACACAATATGACCCGATAGTTTTCTTTGAGTTACAATGAATAAACATTTCTTTGGATTTAGAGACACACCATATAATCTGCATTTGTCAAAAACATTTCTCAAGTGATGGATATGATGACCCCTTGTTTTTGAATGCATTGTGAAGTCATCTTGATAATATTCCATGAATTTTCCTATCAACCCACAAAATGCATGATCCATGGCCCTTCGGAATGTTTCTCTATCATTCTTCAAACCAAAGGGCATCCTAGCATATGCATATGTCTCCCACAGTCTTATGAATGTTGTCTTTTCTCTATCTTCCTCAGCAACCAAGACTTGGTTGTATCTAGAAAAATCATCCAACATGGACATGCAGGTTGATCCAGTGACTTGCTGGAGAATAAATTCCATGTTAGGTAAAGGATTGTTATCCTTTACGCTTTCTTTCTTAAGATTTTTGAAATCGACACACATCTGGATTTCCCTGGTCTTCTTTCTTACTACCACAATGTTTGAGAG
>ML816765.1:81823-95239 GCA_009831015.1 Picea engelmannii | reverse complement strand
GAAGGGAGGGGATGAGTCATTCCTGTCTTCTACCATAGGACCTAGGATAACTACAGGCTTTTCATCTTGCAAATTGATGGAGTCTGTGGGAGGGATTGAGACCTCAGAAGGGAGGGGATGAGTCATTCCTTTCTTCTACCATAGGACCTAGGATAACTACAGGCTTTTCATGTTGCAAATTGATGGAGTCTGTGGGAGGGATTGAGACCTCAGACTGTAAGAGCTCAGAGAAGCATTTTTTGAACCCTTCATGTTTAATCAATTCTGTCAGGGGCACAGGGATTCTGATTTTTTGAATTTCATACTCGAAATTAAAAGAAGATGAGAACTTTGGGATTTCTCTTATTTAGGGAGCATGACTCTGGATAATGGGAGAGAGGGGTTGGGTTATCTTACCTCTTTGACTATCTGCTGCTTCATCGGCAAGTTTCTCAGTCCTGGTAGACTGCTCAGGGGCATCAGGTGCTACTGCCTTCTTCTGGGACCTCAGGTCATACCTACCTTGGCGGCCACTAGTCTTGTTTTCCTTGCTTAGCTCATTTAGCTGGTTGTCCATGAGAGATTCCTCATATGTTGATTGAGTGAGATGAGGAAAAGGAGGAGTGTCCCCAAAGCAATGGATTTCAGGATCAAGCTCGTATGTTTCCCCTTCTTCCCCCTCGGCCAAAAAAATATTTTGAAAAGGGGCCTGAATCTTTTGGTCTTCTTTGTCTCTTCCCTTCTCTCTTTGCACATTCGTGGGAGTAAAATTGTTTGGCCTCCTGAAACCTCCTTTATTTTCGACGTTTTGAGGGCCCTTGTACATTTGCCTCCCTTCCACCCTCATTCTCTCCATCTCTGCAGACAGAGACTTCACCATCTTGGTCAGTTCATCCACTTGAGGGTGAGTCCCCATTGGTCCAGAAGTTGAGGCTTCCGACCTTCCCTTTCTCCTATCTGCATCGGCCTTGTTTCTCAATCTGTCAGCTGCTAATACATTGGATTCCACTTCTATGACCGCATCTTTCATTTGAGCTAAGGTGGTGGCACTTCTTTCTCTCAACAAAAGGCAGAAATCGAGGTCGAATGCACTAGCATACGAAATCTTAGTTGAGGCTTCTAAAGGCTTTATCTCGGCAGGGATTTTGTTATACATCTTATTAAACCTTTTGGAGAAGTCGGAGACGGAATCTCCTTCCATTTTCTTCAAAGACACGAACTCTGTCATGTAATACATGAAATCCTTCCTATCTCCCCACTGCCTCAGGAAAGCACTATCTAGAGCTTCAATCCCAGCAATAGACCCTAGGGCCAATCCTCTAAACCACTTCCTCACCTCACCATCCAGGCTCTAGACGAAGACTCTCATCCAGACATCTTCATTTTCAATGTTGAGGTTGTCTGCATAACTATAGAAAGCAGCCAGGTGCTCTTCGGCAGTTATGTCTCCTTCCCTAGTGAACTTGGGCATGCATTTCAAGTAATCCCCAGCAGGAAGAGGATTCATAGGATGGGGTAGGACTAAAGGAGCATATCTAGAAGCAACTATGTCATCCATTCTATTCAGGGGGGGATTAGCACCAGCCATAGGAATATTGGGTGGAGGAGAACTGGGAAGAGAAGGAGTTCGCGAGGGGACTACTGGGAATGAGTCCCGAAGTGGAGTGGGAAACAAGAGAGGATTTAAGAAGAAAGCTAACGAGCTCGTGTCAGTGGGTGTTTTTCTTTTCACAGGAGTAGTAAAGATAGGAGTTGGGAAATCTTTTGTGGTCACGAGTCTACGCCAAGGTACAGTTTTAGGGGAGAGGGGAGTGACAAGGTTTTGTCCCTCAGGTCCCAGACCAGGAGAGGAAAACTCAACAGGAACACTCCCGAAATTTAGGAAACGGGAAACCTCAGAAACAGGTCTGTCAAGAGACTGAGGAGGAGAAAAAGGAGTTCCCACAGAAGGATATGGTGGATTACCTGGTTCGGTGGTGGACGCTTCTTCTTCAGAGGCCTTTCCCTTTCTGAGCACTGCTTCTGGATCTACTTCAGGCGTAGCTAGAGGCAACTGTGGATGAGACCGCGTATGTCTGCCTCTGAAAGACACAATTAATAGAGCAGGTTCTCCCCAGCGGAGTCGTCACAATGGAGTCGCCAGGTACACAACAACAATATTGATAATTCTGATATCTGATGCACCTTCAGAATCAGTTAATCGTTGTCGTTCAATCCCGGGGAAAATATTCAACTTCATCCCCGGCAACGGTGCCAGAAATGTTAGCGTCAGAAGTCACTCCTGGATTGCAGCAAGAGCAGAGCCTAACTCCCATCAGTTTATGTCATGGTTTGTTTAATGGTGTGATCGGATGGAGGTTAACTCAAGCGATGTGGTTCTAACTTCGAAACTAGGCCAGGCATGCATGGGCAAGTGAGGTCTTAGATAACTTTAGATAGTGAGTCGTAGTAAGGGTGAGTAGGGGGGAAGACTTGTATCAGAGAGATGCAAAGGTCTGTCGTAAACCTCAGGTTCCTAATAGACCGTGGAAGAAAACATCTAAACGCAAGATCATCCTACGTTCAAACGCTGAAAACTAGAGAAAACAATAATGCCATAATAAATTCTTTATCACAACAGAGTTGCTATAATTCATGCGAATCAGACGATCACAAATTCTCTTAGTATAATATGAAAACTTAGATGGATTAAGAAGACTATCTATTATAAAATAAGAAATCTCATATACAGATGCATGACCAGAAAGCTAGAATGTCTGCTAAAACTTTATAGTCGGTAGCTTTGCTCTACCATCGATGCCTACAAAATACAAAAGGCTGAGTTTATATACTCAGGAAAATTCACTTCACAGAGGCGTGCCCAGTCACTCAAGGCTTGATGTCCCTTCAGTCGAACTCGTACCAATATCTTTCTTTAAATGCCACCTTTACTACGCATGGCCCCTGTAAGGAGGGTAGTTGAGCCATTAAGTGCTCGGCTAGCGTGTGCAGACTTCTCTGTCGAGTTGAGGACTCCGGCATGGCCTCTTTGAGGAAATCGATACACAGGACCTCTATGATTAGGTGGCTCACCAGACTCTCCATCCCCTCACTTAATGAACGAAAGGAGGTTTCAACCACCCGCTCTTGCCTTCATTTATTTCAATGCTAGAAACAGTATTGAAATCGGTCTGATGGCGCCTGGAGATAGCGATGATCCCCTCTGCAACTGAACTTGGCGCCTTTGGCCTTCTTTACGCAGCTCCTTCCTTCCTCCAAGTGACCACGGACTGTGATCACGTGCCTATTCCCAAGGCGCTTTCGGCGTTCGCGAATGGGAAGGAGCTATTCCCGCAATTTGAAATCGCGATGAGCGAAATTCCGAGGCGGCTCAACCTGGTGCCACGCATCCCTCTGAGATCTGACGGTCTTGAACTCACCCGACACCGCTGTGGGCCCGGGTCCGGGACTCTCCCGGCATCTCGTGCATCGGAACATAACGAAGTTGCTTTTTGCACCTTGGAATCGCGCCGGGCGAAACGTCGAGATGGCTCAGTTTGTCGCTAGGTGTCCCCTTTGAATGGACGGTTGAAAATGCTTCGTGATGTTGCGGGCCCCAGTTTCTATGCTTTCGGTGCTATCAGGGTTCGAGGTTTCGCGATGTTGAACAACACGAAACTCTCACCCCATGAACTCCCGAATGTCGATATGCCAGTGTGACTGGATCCTGCGCCACGCGTCACTGGATCAGACGACCCAGATTCAGCCTTGAAATATAAGGGCTTTCTTTGGTGCTATATGTTGGGTAACTTGGCAACCCCGAGATCCCAATGACTGTTGATCTGCTTCGTGGATGGATCTCGGCTATAGACATCAAAACCTTGCCCGCTCGCTTGACTCGTAATCGGAAAGTTGGTCCTTCCGCTGCTGCACTTGGATGTTTCCCGTTCATTCTGCAGACCTGGGTGCTTTTGTGTCTAAGAAAAAAATAATCGCTAACACCATTGATTGGAAGTGGAAAAATCACCTAATGAACTTACAAGTTCCTTTGCAAATTCTGGATCATCTCAATCATTCCTGTCATACACCATCCTCTGCCTTTTAATCATTTCCCCATCCTTCTGGTGCGATTCCATTTTCACGATGGCTTTCCATTTTTTACTAAAAAATAAATCTGAAGGAGGCATCTCTTCTTGAGAGATGGGGGTAAGATCACCTACAAAAACAATTTCAGAATTAGGATTTCCGAAGTTGTATTGCAGAGGTGTCAATGATGTAATGGGAGTAGCAATCTCTGTGGACTGTTGTTTTTCTGTTGTATTTGAGGTGCTGACACGAGTATATGGTAACGAAGGAGGCACATCTTTTCCCTGCTTTAGAAAATCTTTGAGTTGAGTTAGTGTCTGGGGGCTTAGATGGCCTGCCAATGATGCTTCCAACTCCTGTGCTAATACCTCCGATCTCTTCGAGGTTTCCTCAACTTTATATTTACCATAGTGACTTGATTTAGAACCTGTAGGCATGGCTTCCTGAGAAGGGGGAGTGGTTATTTTCTCTCCTTGTAGTACATGTGGCAGAATATTTCGCCTGTGCTTTTAAAAGCTGATAAAACCAGCTTGTTGATCTGGGGGCAGGGTTTGGAATCTATCATGAACCTCCTCATAAAATCTAACTCCCCTGAACATTTAGTCATACGAAGAGTTTTCATGCATATATCATTTCATGTTCAACTGGGCTAGCTGGTTTTCCACAATATTATGCGAATCATGTCTCTTGAACTCGATGTCAACCAATTTGACATCCTCTAGGGCCGAAGCCTACACTTTGGAGTGACCGAAATCCAATAATGAAAACATGCCAACTTGAATAGGGAAAGTCGGCCAAACCTTTTTCTGAGTTGCCTTCATCTCCTTGCTAATGCCTCCTTTCACTGTCTGGTACACCACTTCTCTGCACACCAGCCTATCGGGTAGAAATCATGGGAGAGCATGAGGAGGAACCGAGCAACCAAAAACTCTGATGTAGGAGAAATTCTCCTCGATAAACCAATCTGCGAGCTTGCCTACGTTTCCCATGATCTTGTCTGAAATCGGAGGAGGTGGGTGACCGTACAGGGCTATATGAAAAGAACTACAACATTGGGATAGATTTCATAAACTAAATCCTTGGCTTTCTCTTCCCATAGATTGGAATGATAGAAATGAATGGGCTCGGCACTGGCCAGATTCCATCTCCAATTCATCAATGGAAAATGTGTCATGAAACAGATGGTGTCCATGATATATGCTGACATCTAGAAGGGGGCAGGTTGTTCTTTTGATTTCATTGTTTTATATTTGTCGATTCCCTTGGCCAAGTTATCGGACAGAATTTTGGCCCAATTGAAAGTGAAACCCTTTGCTACCTCGTGCACGATGGATACCCATTCCACTGAGAAATGCATAGGGCTCTTCTTCCCAAACAATTGACATCAAATCATGGCTACATATACCATATGAGCATCCAAATATATTGTGGCATATATACCATGAGCATCAGTTCTAAATATCACCGGGTGCCCCCACCAAGACTTGATTATATCATGACAACTCCTAGCATACTGGACATATTCCTTTTGCTTCAACTGCAGAATGAATGCAGCTTTGTAAGTATATCTAGGATTAGGGGAGAGTTTATACATTACTTGCATATGTTCCGGTCGGAAAGAGTCGATGGAAACCTTCTGACGGTTGATGATGCTCCTGGTCTGGACGTCAACATGTTCCAAGTCCCAACTTATCATGTCGTTATAAGGCATGAGTCTCGGTCGTGCAGCTATCTTGTGTAGCTCTGACTGTGCTATGTATCTGATTTTGGTTGCATAAGTGTCATCCTCTTCTTCGGCGGAGTCCTATGGACAATTGATGATTTCATGTTCCATAATCTCGAACACCTGTGTCCAAGTTTTAACAGTGTTTGTGGCTCGTGACGTGGTGTCTGGCAGAACGTCTGCATTTGGGTTTGAATATTCGCCCACCGCATCAGGCTTTTTCATCATTTTCCGTGGTAGATAGAGTGAAGTTATCTGTTGTAGAGAAAAATTTTGAGTCTTTCAAATAGATAAAACTTGTTAATTGTGGAAGGTGAAAATGAATTTGAAATTGAAGTGCTTTTATTCAAACCAGATTCATTGATTTTCGTATAGCTTCATTGACGAAAATTTTATTAACGTTAATGGAAATGTCTACCTGGCGATCCGCAATCCGCGTTTGAATCATTATCCTTAATTAGTCATAAATGCCATCAATATTTTGATGGTTCGCGTTCGGGAGTTTTAGATGTGACAGAGTGGGAACCTCCCGAATCCTAAATCTATGGAAAGGTTAACCCCTGAATAATCACTTTTTAAAACCTTAATTAATCATGTTTAATAAGGTGTGTTAACTTCAAGTGTTTCGAGAATTTGGACTTCGGGGGTTTTTAATGTATCTCAAGAGGAGATTCCCAAAACCCGAAGCTATGAAGCAATTAATTATCTAATAACTGATCTTAAGTCTTAATTAATTGCACTTAATTTTAAGTATTTCAGAAGTTCAGACTTCAGAAATTTTAGAATATGATATAGGGGAAAGGTCTGAAATCCGAACCACGGAGTCATTAATTATCTCTTATTCATGATTAACTTAGTTATTCACACGTTCAATTTACCTTTTTACTTTTTGGAATATTCGATACTTTAGTGATTAGTGAATTTATTCTTTGTTAAATTCCCGAAGCATCACCTCCCACGATGATGTGGTACATATGACATCATTCTGGATGTCGTGTCGAAAAAAGTGAGGTGCCACGTGTTACTTGGAATCATGTGAATCCTCCAATAAAAATGTCAAAAACGAGTGCCACGTGTCAACTCGGAAAGACTCAAAAGGTACATGCGTCCTATGCTTTGTGCCTTTAAAAGGTTTAGGAAAAGTTGTGAGCAGACACCTTCAGGTTTCAGAGTTTCAGAGTTTTTATTGTCAATACTTATTGAAACATCTAAAGCACAGAGATCTGAAGAGACCGTTAGAGATTTACCTCTTTAAAACTCAAGAGGCTCTAGAACTCCAGAGGTTATAAGGATCATTCAATCAAAAGAATAAACTCATCAACGACGGATATCATACACACCTTATTATTTACTCACCAACAATGAATTTGATTTAAAACTAAAAGGCCATTTTCCAAGTTTCTGCTTTCTTTGGGTAAAATTTTACTTTCATGAGGTGAAAAAGATAAAGCTCAAAAGTTCAGAATTGTGTGTGTTCCAACAGTAAGCATGTTTTATAGTCTTACAATAGTAGAAGAGAAATTGGCCATGAGCCAAAATTTTGAACTAAAACTGATGGATTTTGTTGTTTTCTATTGCGTAGTTGTTATATAACACAAAGCGTCAATATCTTAAAAAAAAAAAATAGACTCAAGTTCAAGTTGGAAAACAAGCACTAAATCCATTAATAGATGTTTCTATCACAATAGAGCTTCTTCCTATAATGGTATTCTCCATGGCCAAAAAATATTCTTCAATGTTACTCATACAATATTGGGTTATTGATCTTCAATGTCCCTCAAAGCTCTTAAGTTTGGATTCTTGCTAGTTTCTCTCTCACCTCTCTTTCTCATGCCATCCTCGATTGTCTCATGTGCTCAATAAATAAGATATTTCCTCATAATTTTAACACCTTAAGAAACCTCTTACACAAACAAATCAAAGATCAATACACCAACATATTACATGGTTAAAACCCTCAAATAGGGAAACAATCCATGACCCTACCCATTGCAGGCACTTGAGTGTAATGTCCCCATTTTTTGATTCCCTTACTTTGCAGTTGTAGATGAACTTGTGGGTTTATGTTAGCCTAATCATAGGGGTAATTTGAGTATAAAAGTGAGATCGGGTGGTTTGGAGGAGTTATATGATGCTTTTAGAGGTCCTCTTATCATTCCTGCGCATTCAGATTTCGATTCTATTGCATTTTGAGCGTTCCTATGATTTGGGAGTATTAATGGGCATTATTTAATGGATTACATTAAGGTTGTCATTTTAATAATTTATCTAAGAGGGGTACATTGGTGTAATAGCTCGTTGGAACCGAGATGAAGAGATGTAAATGGTGGAGAGGATAAAAAGTGACTTTCAATCCCCAAAATTTATTTAAAGTCAAAGAAATCACTTTTTGGAGTAAAAGGGTTAATAAATTAATAAAGTGATTTTACTAAAGTTAAATTAAAAAGTCACTTAAGTGTAAAAGGGTAAAAGGGTCAGAAAAAGGGCGAATGAGGAAATACAAGAGGAAGTAGGGTGCCATCTCTCATTATGCAATGTTATTTTTCTAAGAACGAATTTGAGGAGCTCTTGTGGTTTTTGTCTCTTGGGATGAAAAACCCTAGAGACAATTATTGGTTTTGATGGTGAGACCATCCACCCTAGTTGGTCATGGAGAGAAGATCACTCATATATTTTCATTGTGCTTCAGTGTGGATGAGTATTTCATCATTTAGCAGTGGAGTCTTCATTTGCAGAGATCGATTTGGCTTGAGGAGGGTGAGTTAGCTTGTGGTTTCATTTATGTGTGCTTTGGCTTCATTTCTTGAGTTTAGAGGGCCGAGTTGTTCATTGTGGGCTCAATTTACCCTTGTTGGGAGATTTATATAAGATATGGGTAGTGTTTTGGTGTAGAGGGGTTGTGTCTCTTACACATGGGCTGAGTTTCATGCTATGGTTGAGTCCCCATCACTTGTTGTTCGAGTTTACTTGCTATAGGGATCGTCATCTTTGACAGGATCAAGTTCATTGACTGTTGGGCCAAGTTCTATTGTGGAACGGTTGTTTCTTCTCAACAAAGATCAATTTTAGTTGCAGCTGACCGTGTATACTTAGAAGAGGGTGCACTTATTCCATATAGGCCACATATCGACTTGAGGAGGTCGTTCTGTACACTTGGTAGCATATTGAGGAGGGGTTTGCCATCATCCCACCTAATATATTCTCCTAAATAGATCTATAGATTTGTTGGTGTGTGTGGTTTGAAGGGATATATTGTTGCACATACAATCACTTCCCAATAAGGAATCTACAGGTCAAAGAAGTGTGTGAATATATATATATATAACCCATTTTTATTGAATGAAAATAAATTGTGTTGTGTGGGAAAATCAAACACATATGCATGTTTATTGGTACCAAACCTCTTGATTAATTGTTGGAAAAAAAAAAACACCATACACAAATCATATCAATATCTATTTTGAGTCTACTACTAAATTTTTTGACAAAATTCATCACCCATAAATACACTAAATTTATACAGTAGAAAAGGGGAAATTGTGACATCAATAGGTAGGTTAATTACAATGGTATCAGAGAGTTTTTTCCTCCCAACCTGAGGGGTAAAGCACGAATCATATTCTCATATTTTATCTGTACATTCGTGGATTAAGAAGATGGAAACAGATTAGGAGTTCATGGAAAAAAATTTACAAGCATGTCAGGAGTATCAAAGGAATATAACAAGATTGTTAGAGCATTGTGAGTGGTTGAATCTATACTTACTAGCTAGGGAGAAGAAGAAGAAAAATGGATTAAAATATGAGGTAGTTGGTGAAGCAAAGACCTTACTTCATGAGGAAGGTTTGAAAAAACCTCAGGTTGAATTTTTGGATG
The DNA here is from genome assembly GCA_009831015.1 of Picea engelmannii. Taxonomy (NCBI): domain Eukaryota; kingdom Viridiplantae; phylum Streptophyta; class Pinopsida; order Pinales; family Pinaceae; genus Picea; species Picea engelmannii. The sequence goes on along the minus strand of ML816765.1, from coordinate 85,596 downwards.
TGCATGATGAGGGTGTATTAGCACCCAAATACAATGAGGATGTGGTATTGGATGATTTCCCCTTGCATGTTAATCTAAATTCCATGGAGTCATGCATGAGGGATAATGAAGAGGAAGTTGGGAATCTTACACATTAACTTCACATGGAGTTGAGTTTAGCACATTCTTCATCATTTTAGTCATGTATGGCAGTAAAGACACATGAGGATGTTAGTGGTACTTATGGTTTGATGGAGGAGCTTCTTGTGATAGTCAAGCATGAGGAGCATTCAGATTTGCATGGGCTGGATGAGATGTATGGTTTAGAGACTTCTTATTATACAGATAGTCTGCATCTTGGAGATAATGAGACACTTCTTTTAGGGATCCCATTGACTCCTCAAGTCATAAATGTAGATGGGGGACTTGAGCATATACCTTGTGGACCATCCATCAAGGAGGTATGTGCACCCAGTTATTGTGGGAATGCATATATTCAGGATGTGGACACATCAATATGGGATTGTGGGACGATTCCTTCAGAGAGAATTCTTAACAGGGACTTTGTGCATATCACTGAGTTTGGATTCTCTAGGGGCAAGAAGTTGATAGATGAGCTTCCTCTAGCATCATATTCCTCAAAGATTGATATTTAATTGGGATGCCACCAGGCTACTTTCGGGTGTCATTATGGGAACTGCGATTTCTTGGTCATGCCACTAGGGTTGACCAACATACTTGCCACTTTTCGTTCTCGCGTGAACCCCATCTTCACACCGTAGCTACAGGGGTTTATGTTGGTGTTATTTAGTGATCTCCTCATATACAAAAGGACATGGGAGGATCATTTGAGACAGTTAGATGAGACATGGGGCATGATGGAGAGAATATACATGCATTGGATAGAGTACTCTCGAGATATTGATCTTCGATCAGGTTGTCATCAGGACAGGGACATGGAGTTTGGAATGATGGATGCTTTACATTGTGGCCATGTGATTATTATGCAAGATGTATAGACACATAGGGAGGATATCCATGACACATTGGATTGGCCCACGGGGATTTCAGCTGATTGGAAGTCCCACCTTCTGGTGGAATATTCCAAGGATTGGTTTGCATGCGAGTTGATGGTTGGTCATTTTCAGGATGACAGGTACAGAGTGGTGGAAAATATCATCTACTATATATATAGCATATACTTAGTCCTTGATTCCACATGTATAGATGATAGCATGAGGGTTATGCATGATATTCCCTTGGCAGAAAATCATGGGTACTTCAGGACTTACTAGTAGATCAAAGAGAGGTTCTCATGGAAGGGCCTCGAGGACCATGTGTTAATACATGTGAGGGAGCGCATGACTTGTCAGCAAAACGAGTCAAAGTTGTATGATAGGGACTATAATTATTGCATTGATGGTCAATGGACCAAGTTGGCACATATCTTCATGTTTCCATTGCATTATGAGGCACTGCAGACAACAAACTTGTTTTTCAAAGAGGTGTCTAGACTCCATGGGTTTCTTGAGTATGTTGATAGTGTTCGGGACAACACATTTTACAGTATATTTTTCTAGGGGTTATGTGGATTAATGGGCATAGATTTGACTCTTATTACCTTGTTTCCATTAGTTTGATGTGAGACTTTCCATATTAGGTTTCCAGTGGTTATCAATATAGCACAGTTGGATTTGGTTGGTATGAGACATAATGGACTTATAGTTTGAATGTGGGTTCCAAGAACTCATATGATTGGTTCGTTTCATTTTTGGGATGCTTCGAGAGGATATGATGGAGCTTTTTCTGATTCCAGTAATGATATGGGATTCAATCACGGGATCTGGGATCTAGGTGTGAATTCCAGCAGGATCTTATTAATAGTGACTTCAATCCATGGGTAGACAAATTTTTAGTTCTTGCAGGTTATGGTGCAACCAATTGTGGGTGATTTTTTGGACGGTGTCTAGATGTGTGGAGTACGATAGGTGTGTTGGAGTATTAGGTATTTCCACTTTGACACTTGGAGATTAAGTTATGTTGAACCTTTTTCAGTTGGTAGCAATAGAGAATTTTTCTGGATGTTTGATTTTAGAGACAGTTTTATTGAAATCTTCTATACCTGCCCCTTGACAGTGTTTAATTAGCTTCATTCTAGGAGTAACATGAGGGGATATGTTGAGGTTTATATGTTATGGTTGAGAATATTTTATTTTATGCTTCCCAATTTTGAGTCTAAGAGAGAGATTGCAGCTTGGGACTTCACTGAGATACATTTACAGGATATGATCCCTGATAGTGAGAGAGATTCTTCCAAGTATTACAGCTTGGAGTTCCAAGAGTGGAGGATGCAATATAGACATGAGATTCTGATAGTTATGATTAGAGTAGCACAACATCAACATGGTGGTTTCTTCCTAAGACTAGAATAGGACCCTGGGATTACATGGTTTGACAGTTTGGCAGCTGGTACAGATAGGAGAGTCATTTTTTATTATCAAGAGCTCATTTCTATAGTGCATTGAACTAGCTTCCTGGGAGAATGATTCTCTGAGGGGTGGACCGAATCTTCACAATATCTTATTATTCTACTAATTAGTGGCCTTCAAGATCCCTCTACTTTTAGTACATTGCAGAACAGTATTATGGTCGATAGGTGCTCCAAATATTTCAAATTGGTTTGGGAACTAGGAATCACTCTCAGTTTAACTTTGGTTCAGCTTGTTGATCACAGGGTTGTGATGGCATTTCTTTAGGACAAGCAATATTTGGGAAGGGAAAACTGTAATGTCCCCATTTTTGGATTCCCTTACTTTTTAGTTGTAGATGACCTTATGGGTTTATGTCAACCTGACTAGAGGGGTAATTTGAGGTTAAAAATGAGCTCAAGTGGTTCGGAGGAGTTATATGATTCTTTAAAATTTCTTATTATCATACTTCATCATCGGGATCATTATTGCGCAGCTAGATTCTGATTTTGTTATATTTCAACCATTCCCATAATTTGGGAGTATTAATGGGCATTATTTAATGGATTGCACTAAGTTTGACACTTTAATAATTTATCTAAGAGGGGTACCTTAGTGTAATAGCTCGTTGGAACCGGGGTGAAGAGATATAAATGGTGGAGAGGATAAAAAGTGACTTTCAGTGCCCAAAAAAGTTTTAAAGAAAAATAAATCACTTTTTGGATTAAAAGGGTTAATAAATTAATAAAGTGATTTTACCAAAGTTAAATTAAAAATTCACTTAAGTGTAAAATGGTAAAAGGGTCAGCAAAAGGGTGAATGAGGAAATAAAAGAGGGAGGGTGCCCTCTCTCATTATGCAATGTTATTTTTCTAAAAACGAATTTTAGGAGCTCTTGTGGCTTTTGGCTCTTGGAACAAAAAACCCTAGAGGGAAAGATTGGTTTTGGTGGTGAGACCATCCACCCTAGTTGGTCGTAGAGAGAATATCACTCAGATCTTTTCATTGTGCTTCAATGTGGCTGATTATTTCATCATTTGGCAATTGAGTCTTCATTTGTAAAAGTTGATTTGGCTTTAGGAGGGCGAGCTAGCTTGTGGTTGCACTTTTGTGGGTTGTGGATGCATTTCTTGAGTTTGGAGGGTCGATTCGTTCATTGTGGGGTCGATTTACCCTTGTTAGATGATTTATATCAGAGATGGACAATGTTTTGGTGTATAGGGGTCCTTTCTCTTGCACATGGGTCGAGTTTCATGCTAGGGTTGAGTCCCCATTACTTTCTAGCCAAATTTACTTGTTGTAGGGGGTGTTATCTTTTCCAAGGAC
>ML816765.1:60411-76465 GCA_009831015.1 Picea engelmannii | reverse complement strand
AAATGCTAGTCTCTTGTTTTTAAAGTTAAGGAAGGTTTGCAGGAATGTGATCATATACACTAGGTATATTACAGAGCTACAAATCATATTTGTATGATGAAATTGATGAGGGCTTTTGGTTGTGGTACATGTTGAGTACATGGTTGAGACAAGTAGTTGATGAGTTGGTGAACACACATGAGGTGTATAGTTGATGATGTTGGTACATATTGATGAGTCATAGTTGATGAGTAGTTGACACATGATTGGTATATACTTGGTACATGGTTGGATGCACTTGTTTATGGTACAGGTTGAGGTACAGGTTGATGCATGGTTGATGCAAGGTTCATATTTATTGGTACAGGTTTACAGCGGTATATCTCACAGTGATAGTGTGACAGTGGTTCCATCATTCTACTTCTACTTCAGGGTGGCAGGACAGGGCAAGGACAGGTGGTTGTAGCCACCTTCCAGTTGTAGCCGGAGAACATTGGGGGTTGTATCCTCCTTCTGGTTGTAGCCAGAGAATTGGGGAGTTGGAGCTTCCCTCAGGTTGTAGCCTAAAAAACTAGGGGGTTGGAGCCTCCTTCTAGTTGCAGCTGGAAAACAAAGGAAGTTGGTGCTTCTAATGAATGTAATTCTTCAAGACATATAAGAAAAAGCATTCTATGGTTTTCTCCCAATTTGGGCTTCCACGTAAAACACTGGTGTATTGTGTATGTGTGTGATTGTTTATTTCTTACTGCGCATTATTGGATAATAATTCTACATTGATATAACATTTGAAGAAAAAGGATTATAATTATGCTATTACTTATTCACCCCCCTCTCAGTAATCCAACGGGTAAATGGTTTAATTTTTTTCATTCTGCACTTTTAATGGCAACACTAACTCTATACCAATGTCGAAAATATTATAGGTCTTAGGCTTGACCTGATCATTTTCTATTGGAGTAGACTTTCCAAAGATGTCTAATAGAAGACTCGAAGCTGCAAAGAGGAGATAGGAGAAGAGTTCAAATATGTTTGTAGTGGCCTTTGCTTCATCAAAAAATTGAAAATTTTGTTAACATTTTATGTAGGTTGCTTTTCTTTGTAAAAATACATGGCATAATGCATATAGATTCTGAAAGCATAACACTAGAGTTTAAACTTGTGTTAATTTGGTTTTACTGATACCTTTTTTTCTTCAAAATGGAAAAACAGAAAATGTATCTCTTCTTTAACAAAGAAAACCATTGGATTCAGGTTTCTTACCTTACCTCCCTTACCAACACTCCTTTTACGACATCCATTAATTTGAGAAATGAGGGAAAAATAATTTGAAGCAAGACTCATAAGATAGAAAATAGATTGATGGTCCAAAAATCAGAGAGATTTAAATTATTTCATTCATTTAAAATCACAAGATGCATAGGAGAAACATACACAAGATCTCGTGCTTATATAAAATTTAGAAACCACAAATGCTACGAACTTCTGGAATAGCTCTTTGTGAGATTCAAAAATATTACAAATTGATGTTCAAGTTTGAATAAGATTTATTACTATCGCATGGAAAAATATTCTTGATAATTAAACAATAAAAGAAATGAATTTTTTTCCAAACAGACTAGGATGGGGCTCTCATGGACCAAATAAAATAGCAGCGGTAACCTGGAACAAGGAAAGAAATGCAATTACGAATCGAATTTACAAGTAAACAGTAAATCGATAAACTTGGATGATTCACAGACAAGGAAGAAAGAAGGGAAATTCTTCAAAAAATAAATACACTCTCAAAAATAGCAGTGGAATGATGGGTGGATGGATATCTCTCTCCCTCTCTTGTTGAACCTTCATGTATATATAATAGGAACTTAATTATTTTCAATTCAAATACTTCTTCGAGCTACTTTAGGGTTAGGGTTTTATTTTCCCCTTTTTAAATGTGAACTTAGATAGTTATTCCACTAACTAGGACCCACTTTAGAAGTTTATAAAATTCTTTTAATAAACCATTTTCCAAAACTAATTTGTTTCCAAGATAGAAATAGTCACTACTATATTTTAATTTTTGGGACATGATAATTGTCATTCCATCCATGGAACCCACTTCCAAGTTGTTCTTCGTGTTTTTGTTTTTCCAACAAGCTCTCGTTTTGTCAATTTGGACATTGGGATCAAAAGTTATTGCATCTAGAAGATAGGCACTCCACAGATGTTGATTTATTCTCCATGTGAATCTTGGCCCTTGATTTGAAAATATACATTATTTATCCCACATGCATCATGGGTGGGTACTAATTACATGTTTATAAAGAAAATTTAATCTCATATTATTTGTGTGTAAAGTAGAGAGAACCATGGAACCTTGTTTGGTTTGTGCATAGTATAGATTTTGGTTGTCATTTTATCGCCTAGTCATCATGTCAAATCACTATCCAATTATTTGTGTCCTACAAATATCATCCAAGTGACACCCAACGATAGGTCTAATTCATTTCCACATGTCCCAATATGCCAAAGGAATGGGGAGGGGGATAAAACTTAGAAGAAGATATGAGATAGGAATTTAATGAATAATTTCATGAAATAATAATATCGGAAAATAAACTAAAATGTGTGCAAATAAATAGGAAAATGCATGTGTGAGAAATGTGTGCAGAGAAATAGGAGAGTGTTACACTTAGTAAATCTTATTTAAAATAGTTTGGAAAGTAATCTAAGTGTTGAAATAGTTCGCGGAGATATAGTTATGTGGATGAATGAGTGCACAGAGAAATGAGGAGTGTGTGAAGGTGAGGAGGTGTGTAGAGGGAGGAGTGTGTCAAGGGAGGTATGTGAATGACTAAGTATTGGGGTATTTCGAAAGATGGAGAAAATTGGCAATATATTGGGCATATGACCTATGTTTTTTATTTCATAAAATGTTGGAAAAATCTAACACATAGGGTTATTCAATGAGAAGATATATATAAGCAATTTTATTCTTTTTAGTATCTTCTTATTTTCTTCTCTTTTGTTAAAAGGAGAAACCATCCTTATTATTCTTTCATGAGGAAGAACTACAATACTAAAACTAATTCTGAATTCTTAAAACTTGTTAGGTCTTCATGATCAATAGGTGCAGGTTATTTGGCACTTTCCAAATTTGAAAATTTTAGTCTCCATTTGAAAGAGGCATAGGTTAAAATATGCACCTCAATCACCTAGTTGATGGGTTCCAGGAAAACACATCAACAACAACACATCCCTTCCATTTAAATATCGCACAATGTACCTTCTATCTAGTTAGAGACCCAGTTTATGATTTTTGTTATTGAGGGCCATATCCAGGTCTAGATCGAGACCTAAAACCACCACTTATTATTATTCACTCAAGGTTGAAAGCAAGGGAAACAATTGAATCAATGGATTATGTCAAGCAAGTGATTGTCCACCCTTACGGATCGTACACTAGATTGAAGCTCAGGCTTCCTAAGATGTAATGCACAACAATTGCTCACCCTAGAATTTTAACTTGCAACACTTTTGTTACAACCCCTCCTTGCCTACAGCCCTAGAGAAGATGTATTTCCTTCATGGATTCCATGTGTCCACTTGCAATGAATATGTGTTGAGGTTTCATCATGCGTCCACGTGCAAAGAACGAGTGAGACATATTTCCTTCATGGCTTCCATGTGTCCACTTTCAAAGAACCCGTGTTGAGGTTTGGTCATGTGTCCACTTAAAAAAAATGAGTCATATCCAATGGTTTGTCCATGATGATGTTAAGAATTAGAGAAAAAACAAGATGAGACAAGAAATGGAAGAAAAGGATTTATGTCATTTTGTTGTGTTGTATTGATCTCATGATATGAATGTATAGTGCATGGAATGGACCACTTCTATATCTACATATCATTAACAACTCATCAATTAATCATGGAAACACCTCGTCAATAGATAAGAATTACAACTCAGAAGTATGAGGTCTCGGATTTTGTGATTGTCTAGGGACTCATAGTCTAACATCCCCCCCCCCCCCCCCCCCCTTCCATCACAAGTATGAATAATAGTATGAATAAGGAAAAAATAACCAGTATCATCTTCAATATGAAACTACCAAGCTGAGCTTCGATGAAGACATGCATAAAAAACTGCCAATATATAGATGTTGAATAGTTCATGTAGAAGTGAATAGTTTCCATGTGTGAACATTCCCATTTTGTTGATAGGCATCCCAATACTTGATTGATTTGAGGAGACTAGATGTTGATTGATTTTTATGACTATTGGCACTTTGAATCTTGAACCATGATTGTCATCATTGATATTTGATATTCCCACATGTTAGGTTCAAGGTGAGAAGATTGTTGAAGTTGGTTGAAGGGATCCAAGCTTGAGCTTTGGATTCTTTTGTTCTTCAATGATTCATGATTGAATGGATCCAAGCTTGAGCTTTGGATTCTTTATGTGGTGGTTTTGGATGACCACTAACGAATTTAATTTAAATAATTTGGTGGTTTTTTTTACCGTTAACCATCTTCACTCCCCCCTGAAGGTGTAAGAGAGTATAGTTTTTATCAATGTGATCCCACCCGCCCTTGAGGTATAGAGAGTACCATCTTTGATTCATGTTTTAATTTCAAAGAATATATAAAATTAGAACTGGATCGTGCCCAAAATCATCTAGAATAGTTGTTTAAAATCTTTTTTTTTGTTCTTTCTCCATCCAGTTGTGGATTTACCTCTGTCTTGACTAGATAGTAAGAATTATGTAGCTTATTTAATTATTGATTCCATCTCCATGAATTTATCCATCCATAGTGAATTGTTTTCTTAATATTCTTATTTTTTCGACACTTTTCAGATAGGTGACTTGTCTTCCCACAATGAAGAAAAGGATGGATATCAAAACACTTATTCTCCATGTGACCAACCCCGTGAAAATGTTGGCATTTATTACCAAGATTCTTCACTTCTTTGAATTAAATCATTGGATAACAGGAGGATGGAGCTATACAGTTTTACCCTAGCCGTAGGCTAATATTTCACTTTTCCAATTGTGCCTCCCTGAGTTTCTGGCCATATTCAAGCATGTTCCGATAGGGTTTCCAACAACACTTTCTTGCGGTGGTTTTTTGGTTTCCCCTCTTGGTTTACTTAGTCTACAAGTGGATTTGGGATGGTGGTTTATGAAGAAACATTAAATTACTCGCTAGATCCTTCGGAGCATCATATTCTCTGGGCACATCCAGCTGGAAGTACGCATGTCTTCTTCACCGATCCTAGCCATGTAAGCAGAGGTATGGATCGTGGGTCTGGGATCATCCTTATTCCCCCTCTCTCTTGTGCTTTCTCTAAGGTTTTTTCTAAGCTCATTCTTTTATTATCTAGCCATGGTTTAGCATCGGGGTTTGGTTTGGATCTAGGATTTCCCTTGGTCTCTCTTTTGGGGTTCCTCCAGCCCGACCTGTTTCTTATCTATGTTCCCCCCCAGACCCAGGGTTTATTCCATTCTAGATATCTTGGTGGTTCCATCATTTGTTCCCTCTCTCTGATGGATCTCTAGTGTCCTCCGGTCTTTTATCCAAAAAGGGTTGAATTTGAAGCATGTTGTGTTTGATTGGTTGTCTCGGAAGGTGATTTGGGGGGTCTTCAGGATATTGCCTCTCTTCAGGAGCTTCCAGGGTTGATTGGGGAGGGAGGATCCCCCGCTTTATATTTTGATGGGTTTATTACGACTCTCTTGAGTCCATCCAATCTAAATATTCAAAGTCAAGGTTGTATAAACAACTCAACGAGGGGCACATCTTCTCCTATTAGGGCCTCTTTGTGTCATAAAAAAAACAAGTGTATCAAGTCAATTAGTAGACCGATTAAGCTCATTATAGGCGAGGGTATTACCATGGACTAGGTTGTTGGGCTAGCGGACACAGGGATTGTGGGAAGGGCTCGAGGTCGACAGTTCAGCATCAAAACCCTAATGGAATGGATTTCTACAGCATGGAAGGATCGATGTGACCCCCTTCCAGTGGTAAATCGTTTAGATCGAGGGTGTTTTTTGCTTACTTTCAAGGAAGCTTCCTAGGCAGATTCGGCCCTTAATGGATGTTGAAGAATCGATTCTTCTCCAGTATTTATAAAGCGTTGGACTCCAATGTTCGATGCAACCAAAGAACGCATGGACACTTTTTCGATTTGGGTTCGACTCCCATCCCTCCCACCGTAATTCTAGTCGATAAAATGCTTTTGTGAAATCAGTAATTCCCTGGGGGTGTTTCTGGAAGCGGAAATGTATTTTTGAACTACGGGGGAAATGTCTTATGCACGCATTTTGGTTTCCTTAAATGTGAGGGATGGGCTAGCCGAGGACATTGACTTGCAGTCTCGGGGGATCATGCGGATGCAACGACTAGAATATGAAGGAGTTACCTTTACATTTTGTTGTTGCCATGATTATGGTCATACCTTTAGTGATTAGTCCAAGCCTTCTCCCCAAATACAAGGCAGGTCCTCCACCCCCCAGATCACAAAGAGGAAACTAACTTATGGGGAGACGGGTTCAGGTTTGGGTCAAGGCTCGCAGCAGGACACCTCTGACAGACTTTCTGTGACAGGTCAGTTAGACCATAGAGATAGGCTTGTGGCAGCGGTCAATGGAGACTTGGATGGAAGTCTGGAAATCACTCTGATCTCAATGGGATCGTTGCACGCTAGTGTTGACTTTCCTCCAGATCTCATTCTGTCGTGGCTAGGTCTTTTAGGTATGTTTTCCTATTTTCCCACATATTTACATTTATTATTCATGATTTCTACTCTCTACAATTATATGATCTCCCTTTCCCCGAAGATTTAGATAAGCTTCTTCCCTCACCTAAGTGTTCCTTTTCTCTCATTGAATGTTCCCTGGTCCAAGACCCCCCATGTCGCTCTAAGGCATCGAATTCCTCTGAAGGATGTGCTTCAGAAGACTCTGAGGATCATGTTATTCTCTATCAGTTGAGGAACCATAGCATTCCTTGTTGTGCATTACCGACTTCTCCTTCTCCTAGTTTGGGATAGATTTGTTCTGCCTCTAGGGTCAAAAAGGGTAGGGGAAGGAAATCACATATGTTGAAAACCCAATCTCGAGCTTTGTTAGACATTGGTTATGGTAGAAAGCACTCAATTTTATGGGCCCTTAAAGCATCACACGCCTCGAAAGGGGGGCCTATATGAATATTATCTCCTTCAACTATAGGGGTTTGGCGAGCCTATCAAAGAAATATGCCTTGAAGAGGTTGGTCTCCACAAACCAACATGGTATTATCCTTCTTCAAGAAAACCTGAGTGATGAATCAATTGTAGTTCAATTGTTGGAATCTTATTTCCCCCTATGGAAGTTTATTGGAATCGATGGCAAAGGCCGGTCTGGTGGTTTTGTGTTAGGTTGGAATACTCGATCTTTCAAGTCACTCAACTTTTGGGCGCTAGATTCTTGTATTGGAGATGATATCCTAGCAGAAGGGGTGGGGATGGTTTTTTTGGCTTTGAATGTGTATGGGCCATATTCAAATCGAGCACCCTATTGGGATGTTCTTTTTAAATGATCTCTTTTGAAGGTGGATAATATCATTATAGGGGGGGATCTAAATTTCTCATTGGTATTGGCTGAATTTTGGGGCCCTAATGCTAGGTTGGATACTCAGGTCGAGTTCTTCACACATTTTCTAATTGACAACAAGCTTGTGGATATTGATCCTATAAAACTCCTTCCTACTTGGAGGAACAAGACGTCATGAGTGGGCAGAGTGGCAAAGCGCTTAGACAGATTTTTTCTTTCTGAAAATATTTTGGAGATGCCACTTCAGTTTCGTCAAAGGATCGGATGTGGAGGGGAATCTGATCACTATCTTATTTGGTTGGAACTGACTAGTGGGCCTAACAAACCCAACAACCCTTTCAAATTCAATGCCTCTTGGTTGTCATATGAAAGCCTTAAATCTCTACTCAAAGAGACATGGGGCCCCTTTGGGGCTCAAGAAGATCATTCGACGACCATTCATTTTGTAGAAAACCTTAGAAAGGTCAAGAAGGTTGTGATGGATTGGTCTCGGGAAAAACGGGTAAAATATGAGGAGGAACTTAAAATTCTGGAGGATCATCCATAATCAACTCATCTCTTAGTAGATGGAGGTTTCCTCTCGGATGAAGCTAAGGAAAACCTAAAATCGATAGAGACTAGATATTAAATATCTTGTCTGAAAGGGAGGCTACTTGGAGGGAAAAATGTAGGCCGATATGGCTTGCTAACGGTGATGAAAACACAAAATTATTTCAAGCCTATGTGAAATTTAGGAAGACTACTAGCATAATCTGTCGGTTAAGAGATCGGGAGGGAAGGGAGATTTATTCCTTCGAAGGTCTTTCCCAGTTAGGGAAAAAATATTTTCAAACCTTGTACAAAGTTGAAGACAAAGTAAACATTGTGGACATAATTCAGTTGGCGATGTTCTTCCCTAAATTTGTTGACAAGGAGGGAAATAGAGATCTTTTTGCAGAAGTAATGGAGGATGAATTAAAGGAAGTACCACATTGTTTTCATAGAGACATAAGTTTAGGTCTGGATGGATGGACAGTGGAGTTTTATACGGATTTTTTTTATCTTATTGGAAAGGACCTATTAGCTTTGGTGGAGGAATATTGAGTGGAAGGACACATCCACCCCCCATTAACTCTATGTTTATTTCCCTCATTCCAAAATATGACGACCCTCACTCTTTTGATGATTTCAGGCCGATATCCCTATGCAATGTGTTGTACAAGGTGGTGGAAAAGATAATAGCAAGAAGAATAAAAATTATTCTTTCGAAAATAGTTTCAAAAGAAAAATGTGGGTTTTTGGAGGGATGTCAAATTCATGAACTGATTGGGGTAGCCCATGAAGGTTTGCATACTTTGAAGATTAGCAAAGACAAAGGGGTAGTATTGAAAATTGATCTCTCCAAATCCTATGGTCATGTCAATTGGTCCTATCTGAGGCTTCTTTTGACACACTTGGGTTTCAAAGTTCCTTTTATTCAGTGGATCATGGCATGCATCTCATAGGTTTCCTTCTCGATATTAATCAATAGTGTGGTGTCTCCTTTTTTTAGATCTGAAAGGGGTTTGTGACAGGGTTTTCCACTTTCTCCCGTGTTGTTTTTATTAGTATTAGAAAGACTTAGAAGAGCCCTAGAGAATGCTACCAGGAATGGTGATTTTCATGGCATAAAAATCTCTCCAAATCTCTATATTACACACCTACTATTTGAGGATGACGTTCTGATTTTCTGCAATGGGGATGTGGAGAAACTAGCTGAAATCCTTTCAATATTTAAGAATTACACATGTATGAAAATAAATCAGAGAAAATATTCCCTCATTATATCTCGAATGATGGATGTAGATATTTTTGTTTATAAATCGTTCTTTCCCTTTCAAGTTACTTCTTTGGATAGTGGGCCAAATCACCTTGGGTTCTTTCTAAATCCCAATTTCTACAGGAAAGTGGATTGGTTCTGGTTGTTAGCAAAATTGGAAAAAAGGTTAAAATTTTGGAGCTTCAAGTGTCTCTCTAGAGTTGGAAGGTTAGTCTTTACCAAATATGATCTGGAGGCCATTCCTATATATGGGATGTCCTTAGCATGGATTATGAAGGTATATTGGAAAATGCATGGTGAATCTGTTATAAGTTCATATGGTCAAGTTCCCATGATCAGCAGACCCTCCTGTGGGTAAGATGGGAGAGGATGGCCTAGCCTAAGGCACTAGGAACATAGGGCTTAAAAAACATTTTTCTCTTTTCCCTTGCTTTGGAAGAAAATTTTGGCTGGAGACTCATTATTAGTCCCAGCCTATGGAAAATAGTGGTAGAAAAAAAATACATATTTCTAGAATCTCTGGAGTCTTGGCTTCGAAATCCGATAAAACCCTCTTCCAATTGCTCAAAAATATGGAAAGCAATGATAAAATCCTTTGTTGTTATAGGATATGGTTTAGCTTGGCAGATTGGAAAGGGAAATCAAGTGCATGTAGGGGAGGACCCATGGCCAAGCAACGGTAATTCACACATCCTCCCAATTGAGATCCTTGATAAAATCCATCAACATGGGATATTTTTTCTCTCCCAGGTAGTTGATCCTATCAAAACCTCTTTATGGAAGCAAGAGTGGAAATATGTTGATCAGCTTGGCTTGGAGGAGCCTCTATCTCATATTTTGGGAAACTTTTCTCATGCACTACAGACATCTCACATAAGGATTACTGACAAAGATGATGAACTAGTATGGTAGTATGCTCCTCAGGGAAATTATACTCCTAAGTTAGGATACACCCACCTAAGTAACGATCACCTTCAAGGAGATACAAGTTGGTGGTGGAAAGGGCTCTGGAAGATGAGATGCCATTAGAAGGATCGTATCTTCATGTGGTTTTCACTCTCAAACAAAGTGCCTACTTGGGACAACCTAATGAAAAGGAGTTTTTCGGGGCCTAGATGGTGCTTTTTTATGTAAATCTACAGAAGAGTTGGTGTTCCATATTTTTATTATTTTTCCCTTTTCAAGACAAATTTGGAAAGAATTAGTAGTGTCCTTGGGCTAACCTTGCATGTGGGAGGGGCCATCTTTGGAGCAGGCCTGGAAGAATTGGTCCCACTTTCCAAACAACAAATGGATAAAGGCTCTCTAGTTGATTTCTTGCTGGGAATATGGCTAGCTAGGAAAATTGCCATCTTTCAAAAGAAGCCTTCAATCCCTGAGATCATTGCATCAAATGAAATGAGTATTTTATCCCACTTCCCTCAAGATAAGGAAATTCCAGCAGTCAGAGTGATTCAATCCAAAACAATTTATTTCTCCATCCCTTGGGATTTCTTTGATGGAGCTTCACAAAACAACAATCAATTTTGTGGTGGGGTATCTCTTCTTTACTTATCTTCCCATCACTTCTTCAAAATTAAAATGGGCATGAGACCTGGGACCAATAACTATGTTTAATTAATGGCACTCAAGATATTGTTAGTCTTCGTAGGAGAAAAGGGAGTCAAGTCTATACAAATCTTTGGGGATTCGATGATTGCAATAAACTGGATCTGAAAATCGCAAAAGTGCCAAAACTTGCTTCTACTCCCTCTTTTGGAAGAAATACTCAAATTGTTCGAATCTTTTGATTTTTATTTTTTGAAGCATGTATACAAGGAACGAAATTCTGAAGTTGAATCCCTATCAAAAGTAGGAATTCAACTTTCTTTTGGTCAATGATAGATTTTTGAGACAAGGGACCAAGACTTCTATGAATTTTACCATAGGCCTTTTATTGATGAAGTACAAATCCAAGAATGATGATGCAATCTATATGTGAATAGTTATCATTTTTTGTCACAAGCCCTCTTTTTGTAAAATTTTATGCCAATGTATATTCGTGGAAATTTTGTTCTAGCATATGGTAAGTGATGCCAGATATCATCTCTTTCAACTACAAAGTATTTTTGTAATTATATATCTTGAAATATCCAATGAGTAGTCATATTCACAATCCTCTCTTTTTTGGGTCTTTTCAGCCTCCATATATAATCTGGTTTTCTTAAGGTTGTTTCATATTGTCATCCAGTTTCCTTGGATGCATGCGCTTTTTTCACCTACAGAATGTAAGTTTTTCTCCCTTCGGATGAAGAAAATTTACTCTTTTTTCTGAGGAAAAAGAAAAAAAGATTCTTCACTTCTTCAAGAAATCCTACACTCAAAAATTGAACTAGTTTGGAGTAATCTAGGATATGAAAGTTGTTGTCTTTGTCATATCCTAATCCATGTTGATATTTGTTGAATGATATTTCTTCCCAAGGTCTAACAAACATCTTGGAAAGATCATTTTGTGAATCCTGACTTTTTGTTTATCTTCAAATTTCTTGTTGTTGCTACTTTCATTCTATACTACTTCTTATGACTCAATTTCAACAAGACTTTTCTACATTGCTCCATTGTATGATTACATCTCTTCTATGTCTTTTGTATCAGCCATCAAGTCTTATGCATCACATTTAGCATCAACCATGTGCATTATGTCTTGTGTATCACAAGCCGCGTCAACTTTTTGCATGATCTCATTTGTATCACAGGTTGCATCAAACTTTTGGATAAGCTCCTATGTATCACATGTTGCATCAATTTTCTCTATCAGATCCTATGTTTCATAACTTGCATCAACCTTTTGTATAATTTCATTTTATGATTGTATTGTATCAACCATTTTATCAATTATGTTTTTGTCTTTGAATTAATTTCCACTCAAGTGCTTCAATCAATTTATATTCCATATCAATTTGATTATGCAATTCATGGTTGTACTCTTGCAATTTCTTGATTTCCTGAGAGACATTCTGTAAACACTTTCTTGTTTTACCCATTTTTTATTATTCTCTCATTCACTTGTCACGCTCACTTGTACTCGCTCACTTTCACTTGTTTATTTGACATCGCACTCGCTTGATTTGATGTCACATTAGGGTGTTGTCACCCTAAAGTGTGATTACAATACTTAATTTCGATGACTCTCTTGACCTCCTTATTCAAATTTCAACCAAGTCATGATGATATCATTCACAATAAACTTTGAAAGGGTTTTTTGTTTGACCCTTTGTACAATTCAATGTTCAGATTCAAAAGATTTATCCTTCTTCAATTTTTTACAATTCAACTTGTGAATCAAGGAGTGTTGCTCTTGATTTACAATTTGGTGCATAACATTTTACTAATTGACAAAGATGGTAATTTTTAAGAGGACTTCAATAAACATAATTTTTGCAATCACCATTGCACTTCATGAATGCATAAGCATTGTGTGTTTGATTTTCTCGCCAAATTAAATATGAGTGTAAAACTAAGCACAAAACACCATCAAACATACAATCATACACAAGTGCAAAATGTTTTTTAGACCCCGATATTCAAATTTCGGGAAAAATCTAGGAACATATACCACAAAATAATCATTTTATTATAAGACACATCAACCTTTGAGTTTTTTATTACATCCCTTGTAACTGTAACTGTTAACAACTTCTATTGCCCACTTATATTGCCCAAAGTTTTCATTGTCTTAAACAAGATGAGACAAGAAATGGGGGAAAAGGGTTTATGTCATTCCGTTGCATTATATTGATCTCATGCTATGAATTTATAGTACATGGAATGAGTCACTTCTAGATCTAGATCTCATAGACAACTCATCAACAAATCATGACAACACCTCGTCAATAGATAAGGATTACAACTCATAAGTAGGTGGTATCAGACTTTGTGAAGGATTACAACTCATAAGTAGATAGTCTCAAACTTTATGATTATCTAGAGACTCATAGAATTAATTATTTTAATTGATATTTTTTCATAAACTTACTTACATATAAAATCTATTAAATCAACTAGATAAACAATGTTTAATTTTTTCGTTCCTTTGCAATATTTACCTTTATAGTGTGAAAGTGAAACCCTCTATTTCCAAGTTAAACTTGTAAAGCTTTAAACTAACCATTTAAAACTAATAAAATAATTAGTTTACAAAATATTATAAGATATTATGCATGAATTTAAACTATTTTTAACATTGAGTCTATTTAATAGAGACTCTAAACATTCTACATTTTGGCTTTTTTCGGGTGATATTTTCGGTTTAATTTTCCTTGAAATTTGGCAAGAAATTGTTGGATCTGCAGATTTGAGTGATTAAGACTAGTATAATCCAAGTGTCCCAAGGGTTTTTTAGAACACTTAATCTATTTATGCATTCAAAAATGTAATTTAAACAACAAAAAATTGTGATTTCGCACAAATTTATATTATAATTCCAATAAAAAATGTCAAAACATAGAACATTTAAACAACTCCTAATATATTTTGTATATACATATAATATTACTTATTGCCTTTCACAAATCCCCTCATATTTCCTATAATCGTGAATATCATTAAACGAGTATAATAAGAAAGAGATTTAATGACTCGTTTGTTTCTCCTTGGATATAGATATTGTCATCTTTTAACTATGTCCAAGTAAATCTGAGGAATTGTTTTCTTATTACAAAATCATAAAATGGAGGTTGTTTATCACGCAGGCTAATTCAAGTCTAAAAAGCGCACACGCTCTATTGACCACTTAGTTGTTTTTTTAATAGAAAAATTCCTCAATTATATTATGAAAAATATAATGTGTTCTCATAACAAGTACATTTTCAGGGTGATCTCAGTCAAGAAACTAACACACGGCAGAAGTGCAAGCATGCCAAAATGTGTTGACAGGTGATCGAGCTCTAACGATGGAGTGGATAGTCGAGAATATACAACTGAAATTGAGAGGGGAAGAAGATAATATATGAAAGAAATAGTGACAAAGTGGCTACAAATGATGTTGAAGATCGCAGACAATGCAAGTCTTTCGTCCTAAAAAATATGAATAGTATGAGTGGGGCCCTCATGGCCATCCATCCAATGATTGAAATGGAGCACACTAGCTTTCCTCTGAAGGGTGGCCTTTGATAAAATATCCTCTTCCATATTATACTCTCGGAAAGTATGTGTGAAAGATAGTTTCTTGAATTGACACATGAGCGATCAGATTCTATCTTTCCAGGCCAAGAGTGTGATGGTTTGTAATTTACCTTGGTAATTCAACCAGACTATGATAACTCTGGAATCCCCGATCAAATGTAGGCTATCTATTTTCAGTCTAGAAGCCAAGAGAAGGGTTTCCCAAGCACCCAGAAGTTTTGCCCGTGTGTTGGTGGCTAGGACATAGCATAGAGTCCACCTATAAATAGAGTTTTGACTAAGATTTATCAGCCCCCCTGCACCACTCAGAGATCCATATTGTTGTGATGCACCGTCAAACCACCCTGTCGGAAGTTCTTTTGTGGAAGGAGGCTTGACTAAAAAAAAAAAAATTTCAGTGTCTAGCTACATGTATTTCCAGAGATGGAACAGACCCAGGGCTTTAAAAGCTATAGCACTTGTGGATGGATTCTTATTTTCAAAAAATTTGCAATTTCTAGACAGCCAGATATACCAATTGACTAAAGGAGGGAGAATTTTGTAGAATTTTTCAGATGTAGTCCAATGGTCCAAGCAATTGGTGGTGGAACTACCAATCCAATCTATTTTTGAAATGTTGTCCTAAGTTATTTTGTCCCAAACTAGGCGAGTGAACAAGAAATGAGTGAAAATATGGTCAGCAGTCTCTTCGCCCCTCAAGCGGAGTTGACATATATTCGGTCTGGTACATCCTTTTTTCTGAAGAAAGTCCCAAGTGGGGATTTTTTTGTTCAGTGTGAGCCAGGTAAAGATCTTGATTTTTAGAGGGAATTTCCATTTCCGGAAATCGTTGAGCTAGCCAGTGATATTGTTGGGCCACTCTGCATTTGCAATCATTGTATATAAATTTTTGACAGATATAATTCCGGTGTTGTCTCCTCCATCCCACAACATTTGATCCTCTGTATTATTGAGCATAATGCCCGCGCGATTTAGTTCTGAATAGTAGTTGTCCCAATCTATTGCCAAATCCGGTGGGAGCTCTAAATCATGACTGGTTTTCCATTATGCTGATTGTATTCCAGAATCGTTCGGATGGCGAGCTTGATAAAGGAAATAGATGTCCTTGGAATTTAAGTGTGAGATTAATTCTGGAGAGAGGCTAGATGAAATACCAAGACCGATGATATGATCTAATCCAACGATTATGAAGTGGTTGGATCCCGGAATCCAACAATTCCCTTTTGTGACCACTCAGTTGAGTGAAGCAGTGACATCAAACGACATATTGAATTTAATTGTAAGGCCATGTTTCAATAGACATGTAGATCCACCACTATGCACATAAATTGTTATTGTTAGGGAGTCTACACTCAAGTTTTGATACCATACACTCAAGTTTTAATACCATATTAGAGGTATAAATATCTCTATAGGAAGTCTAAAGGTTAGTTTTATTGGTAAATGTTGGTTTATAAAGTTTTGGGATCCAATTCAATTGAGTCTTTTATGATTAATAATTAGTATTTGTGTTGATAGTTATTTTCATCTTCTATCTTAC
>ML816765.1:34589-59141 GCA_009831015.1 Picea engelmannii | reverse complement strand
ATACATTAACTTTGTTTAATATGTTATGTTATGATATTTGGTAGTCAAAATGTAAAGACAATTTAATTAATGATATGGATTATCAATCTACCTCACATAGCCTTCATCGAATTTGCATTGGAGTAAAAAGTCAATACATTAACTTTGTTTAAAGGGATTAAATTTGTTTTTGTAATTATAAAGGTTTATTTTGATCAAATAAAGTTTTTTTTTTTTTTTAAACTAGCTACTTCTTATATTAATATAGTAAAAAAAGAGTTATTGTCCATCTTACTAGTGACTTGTCACATGGTAAACTAGGCTCACTATACAACAAAAATATTGTTGTTAGTACAATAGTATATGTATGAGACTTGTCACATGGGAAACTAGGCTCACTATACAACAAAAATATTGTTGTTAGTACAATAGTGTATGTATGAGTGTATAGCATAAAAGCAAGAAGTAAATGTCTATGTTGTACGAACATTACATAACAAAAACCATGTAATTTATAAAAGTATAATGGATTACTTATGAACTTCATGTCCCTGAGCTATGGTGGGGTGTTCATCCATTGGAGTATCCTAGTCTTCATCCAGCGAAATAGAGTTTGAAGGAGTTCCTTCGGAGTTCAAAGTGTTAGCATTTGCTTCCTCCATGCCATCCTGGTTGTCTAAGTAGTTATGAACAATGAATTCCATATTGAAACATTCATTGCATAGGATATCAAATTTTATTTCCATTATACGAAGCCTGTGCATAATGTCCTAGTATTGGCTTCCTCCTTCAATTGGTTCACCTATGAAGGTCTTGGTGAACCAATATACCTCTATTTCCCTAAACATTTTGGTATTATGGATTTTGGAATATCCAAGGTCTAAAACCCAGCAATCAAACTCAACCTCTATTTGGTCTTTAGAGAGCTACTAGAATTTGTGACTATTAGCTTCCTCCATGCTTTCCATTTTATATTTTTTGCTTTCCAAAAATCAAGTGTGGTAGACCTTCTAAGCCCTCGAGGATTCTTTTTGGTCCTTTTCTTTGCATTTGAAGGTTTGGGTGGGCCTTGTTTGTTGGCCCTAAGGTATTTTCCCTTTGGTTGGGTTTCCTTTACCACCTTTAGGGTGGTTGGTTTTGCAACCAGAAGTTATATTTGGAGGTTGGGTATTAGTTGGGAAGGTTGGAGGCCTCCCTACTTGGTTGTAGCAAAGAGGGAATGGGGTGAAAACCACCCCACCAATAGGTACCTAGGTTGTGGAAAACAATGTTTAAAGAGAATGAGGGCCAACGATATGCAGAGGTTGAATTTATAGTCTTTCAAATCCGATACAGGGTAGGACTCTCAAAGGAGGCAAAAGATTTAGACCAGGTTGTAATTGGAAAGGGTGAAGTTCAGGAGGTGTCAGTTAGTTCATGTTGATTGTGGAGCCTGATTATCTTCCTAATTCAAAAGTCTTGTTTTTAGCCATGTTTGGATCCCAATTCATGATAGGGGGGTGTGGGAGGTCTTTCCCCCCCCATATCTCTCGCCAAGGGAGTCCAGGGGGGGGGGCGAAAATTTTTGGAACCCCCATGAAGAGAAATTTTTGGGAAATTTTACTTGTAAAATATTGTAATTTTGTAGTCAATCTAGATTATTCATTATAAGGTCGTAGATCTGATGGTAGAAGTTATGTTAGGGATTTTTTCCCTAGAAGGAAACCCTCTTTTATGTATGAGGGAATTGTATTGTGGTTGTGTATGTGTGAGTGAATATTGTATTTTGAGATAGGAGATTGTGAGAGAAAGAAAAGGAAGTTATAGCAGGTGTGTTGTAGGTTGTATCCCTTCATTTGATGGATAATAATAAAGGAAAGACCTCGCAATTTCTTTGGTGGACATAGCCCGCACTGGGTGAACCACGTATATCTGTGTCTCTATTGTATCGTGTATCTTCTATGTTTTATTTCTGCATCTGTTTTTATTTTATTGCTCCACGATCCTGGTTTTCTAAAAACTGGTATCAGAACGAAAGGTAACGCGTGGGAAAAGAGGGTTCCTGGTTCAAGTGGGAGAAATGGCGGAAGATGTAAATTTTAGGGTCAAGAAATTTAATAGTCAAAACTACCATTTATAGAATATGCAGATGGAAGATTGCTTATATCAAACGGATATTTACCTAACATTGGGCGAAAAAGAAAAATAGTCGGCGAGGACGAAGAATGGGAGGTTCTTGATAGAAAGGCACTAGGAATGATACGACTGTTCTTGGCAGCATCGATGGATTTCAATATTTCGAAAGAAAAGACAGCAGGGGATATGATGGAGCCATTGGATAAACTATATGAAAAACCCTCGACCTCCAACAAGGTATTTATAATGAAGTGATTATTTAATATGAAGATGTCAAAAGGTGGGTATGTTGTCGACCATTTAAATGAATTCAATATGATTAATAATCATCTAAGTTATGTAGGAGTGAAATTTGACAAAGAGGTTAGGGCCATTCTGATATTATGCTCATTGCCAGAAATCTGGAACAACGTCATGGCTATAAGTAACTCTATTGTTGGTTCAAACACTCTGAAATTTGATGATTTTGTTGGTGTTATCCTTAGCGAGGAAATGTGATGAAAAAGAACAGGTGAGACATTATGTAATGTGTTGACTGTGGAGAAAAGAAGAAGACAAAAGGAAAGAGGAAAGAGATCAGGGAACCGCAGGAATTCTAGGAAGGGTAGATCCAAATCCAAACTAGGAAAGATAGAATGTTGTAACTATGGGAAGAAAGGACATCTGAAGAATGACTACAGAGCTTCAAAGAAACAAAGAGATGGACAACAGGAGAAAAATTAGGAAGTAAATTTAACAAGTGATGTGTTACAATATGCTTTGATTCTTTATTTAGATACTATTACTGAATCTTGGGTAGTAAATTCAAGAGCTTCATTTCATGCACCACCCCATAGGAAATATTTCCAAGATTATGTTCAAGGTGATTTCAGACAGGTTTATTTGGGTGATGATGAACCATGTCAAATTGTTGACATGGGTACGGTACAAATAAAGAAAAATAATGGAAACCAATGGTTACTGAAAGTGGTGATACATATACCAGATCTGAGAAGAAATCTAATTTCAACAGGGAAGTTGGCAAGTGAAGGTTGTATATCTACATTTATTGATAAGGCATGGAAGGTCGCTAAGGGATCATTGGTAATGGAAAAAGGAGAGAAGGTAGGTACATTGTATTTATGTACTGGTAATGTTGACTCTTTTATATTTTTAGATTCTACAAGAGTGGATACAACACTATGGCATCACAGGCTTGGACACATGAGTGAGAAGGGGATGCAGATACTTCACAAAAGGAATTTGTTGTCAGATCTTAAACAAGTTGATTTGGATTTTTGTGAGCATTGTGTTTATGGAAAACAAAAGAGAGTCATATTTCTCAGAGTTGGAAAGGAAAAGAAGAGTGAAAATTTAGAGCTTATGTATACAGATGTATGGGCACCAGCTTAGGTATCATCTCTTTGTGGCTCTCGTTATTATGTTACTTTTATTGATGATGCAACTAGAAAAACTTGGGTTTATTGCATTCGACAAAAATCTGATGTTTTTGACACTTTTAAGAAATGGAAAGCTTTGGTTGAGAATGAGATAGGAAAAATATTGAAGTGTTTCAGATCATAAAATGGAGGTGAATACTGCAACAAGGAGTTCGATCATTACTATTCATACCATGGGATTTGTAGAGAGAAGACAGTTCCATGAACATTACAATAAAATGGTGTGTCAGAAAGGATAAACAGAACAATCATGGAACATGCAAAGAGTATGAGATTGCACACTAGGTTTGCCTTATAGTTCTGGGAAAATGTTGTAGATACTATTGTTTACTTAATAAACATAGGGCCTTCAATATCCTTGGATGGTGGCATTCCAAAGGAGGCATGGATAGGTAAAATGATAAACTACTCATTTATGAAGACTTTTGATTGTGAAGCATTTGTCCATATTGATAAAGAAAATAGAACAAAGATTGAGGAAAAATCCAAGAAGTGTACTTTTATTGGATACGACGTTAATGATTTTGGTTATCGTTTATGGGATTATGAAAATCATAAAATCATTAGGAGTGCATATGGGGTATTCAATGAAAAGGTCATGTACAAAGATAATTTGCATGGAAAGAAACGGGAAAAGGAAAACACATAATACACAGTGCTTGATGAAATCAAAGAAAATGAAATTTCAAACGTACCAGAAAATCAAAATGTAAAACTACAGGAGCAGCAGTTACCCCATGATCCTGCAAGTGTTGTTAGAAGATCTACCAGGTTAAGTAAACCCCATAAACGATACTCTCCTTCAATGTATTATTTATTGTTGAATGACTCTGGTGAACTAGAAATTTATGTAGAGGAAATGTAGGTAGACACTAAAAAGAAGTGGGAGCAAAGCATGAAAGAGGAAATGGACTCCTTGGTAAATAACTAGACTTGGGACTTAGTTCAGTTGCCTGCAAGAAAAAGAGCATTGCAAAATAAATGGGTTTACAGGTTGAAGGAAGAATATGGAGGAAAAAATAGGTACAAGGTCAGACTTGTTGTAAAGGGGCTTGCGCAGAAGAAAGGTATATATTTTGATGAAATATTTCTCTTGTTGTTAAAATGACTTCAATTAGGACTATTTTATGTCTTGTGGCAATAGAAAATTTTCATCTTGAACAGTTAGATGTAAAAAAGGTTTTCCTCCATGGGGATTTGAAGGAAGAGACTTATATGCAGTAGCCACAGGGGTATGAGGTAAAAGGGAAGGAGAATTTGGTATGTAGATTGAAGAAGAGTTTGTATGGCCTAAAGCAAGCTCCAAGGCAGTGGTATTTGAAATTTGACAGGTTTATGACAGAACAAGGTTATAGTAAATGTCATTATGATCAGTATGTTTATTTTAAGAGGCTATAAAATGGAAGCTACATTATGTTTCTATTGTATGTAGATGGCATGTTTATTGCAGGGTCTAACATGTAGGATATAAATGTACTTAAAAATAAATTAGCTATTTCATTTGTGATGAAGGATTTGGGTGTTGCAAAGAAAATCCTTGGTCTGAGAATAATAAGAGACATGAAAAATTGCAAATTGGCATTGTCTCAAGGTGAGTACATAGAGAAGGTGTTGGATATGTTTATAATGTAGAATGCAAAACCAGTTAGTACACCTTTGGCCATCCATTTCAAATTAACCAAGGAAATGTGTCCCAAGACACAAAATAATATAGAATACATGTCTAGGGTCCCTTATTCATCAGCAGTTGGAAGCTTGATGTATGCGATGGTGTACACAAGACCAGATATTTCACATGCAGTGGGATTTATGAGAAAGCATATGAATCATCCAAGTAAATAACATTGGGAGGAAGTAAAGTGGATTCTCACGTATTTGAGAGGTACTACTACTCATGCATTATGTTTTGGAGGTTCAAACATTGTTCTACAGGGATATGTTGATTCATATATGGCAGGTGATGAAGATTGTAGGAGGAGCACCACAGTGTATGTTTTTATTGTAGGTGGAACAACAGTACTTTGGATTTCAAAACTGCAAAAGGTTGTTGCACTTTCAACAACAGAAGTAGAGTATGTTGTTGCTACAGAGGCTAGTAAAGAGATTATTTGGTTACATAAGTTTATGGAGGAATTGGGAAAACAGCAAGAGAATAGCAGGTTGTACTGTGACATCCAGTGTCATTCATATTACAAAGAAATCAGTCTTCCATTCTAATACTAAGCATATATATCTCAAGTACCATTTCATACAATCCGTTTTGGAATATGAACAATTGAAGTTGGAAAATATATATACTAGCCAAAATCATGCAGACATGTTAACAAAGGTAGTAACTAGGGATAAATTGAGTTCCTGCTCAGTTTTAGTTGCCCTTCAAGCATGAAGGTGAAAATGAGAAATTTTTCAGGTCCAAGGTGGATCATACTCCAGCATGTACAACAGTAGTGGAGTTGTTTTGATCAGTCTCCAAGTGGGAGATTATTGAGTGTGGAGCCTAATTATCTTCCTAATTCATAAGTATTGTTTTAGTCTTGTTTGGATCTCATTTCATTACAAGGGGGTGTGGGGGGGATTTCCCCCCACATATCTCTCCAAGGGGGTCCAGGGGGGCAGTGAGAAATAAGGTCGCAGATCTGATGGAAGAATTTGTGTTAGGGATTTTTCCCTAGAAGGAAACCATCTTTTGTATATGAGGGAATTCTATTGTGGTTGTGTATGTGTGAGTGAATATTGTAGTCTGAGAGAGGATATTGTGAGAGAAAGAAGAGGAAGTTACAACGGGTGTGTTGTAGGTTGTATCCCTTCATTTGTTGGATAATAATAAAGAAAGGATGTAATACCCATAGGCCTAACCCCAAATGTAAATGTAAATATAAATGTGTGTGTGTATTAAGCTGGTGAGTTGTTGATATCAAGTCTTGGATTCATTTTTGTGCACGCATTCCATAGTTTGGTGATTGTGTGAGGATTGTGAATCAAAGAAAGAACGTGCACATTTTATAGTGTAGGGCGTACTTGTGTAAGTGTGTGAGGATGGTGCACTATAAGAAGAGTTCGCACATCCCAGATTTTTTCGCACATCAGTTTAAGTGCACAATTTTGAGGCCAAAGAGCCTTAATATATATGCTTGTATTTTAAGGTTGGTGAGCGAGGATGCAAAAAGGCCAGTGGCATGTATTGTAAATGTAAACACCCTAGAGATTGTTAATATAACCGCATCATTGTGTGTAGACTCAACTCAACTCAACTCCGTGGAAAAGGAAAAAGGGGAAGCTTAATTCAAGGGAATATTTTATTAATATTTCTGGAAGTTTAAGTTGTGGATGTTTATTTATCCTAGGTTCCTGAGAGTAAGGAACGAGTCACCAAGTGGTTAAAGCTACTTCTGAAGGTGACAAGTGTCGAGTTGAAGCAATACAATATATATTGTTGGCCTTAGTGTAATTCAGGGAAAATCATTCATTCTGGGGAATCATCCAGATGGATTTTCCTCTACGAAGGAATACATATTTTGTTGTAACTTATTATCATTTTTCTTAACCATGTTCTTCGGAAGGCTTGTTTATTTTCAAAGAGGTGGGTTGTCAGGCCCTTGAGAACTCTCTATAGGTAAGATTTTTCTTGGAATTGTTCCCTGGTGCGCTAAGCATTAGATATAGGGCTCATAAACTTTCTATCTGGCCTATTGTTGAAGCCCTAGAAGGGAAGTGGGGCAGTCGAAGGACTGTTGAGTAGAAAAGGGGCACACTTCCTAGGGTGGAATAGGCATGTGGGGAATGAGGGATTGTAGGCTAGTTGCAGCAGTCGACGCCTTGGACCAATTATTTTGTTAAATATCAAATCATACTCTGGTGATTGGAACCTTTTTTTCCTGTGGAGTTTAAGACCAGATTGGGGGTGACCTGTCATTGAAAAATTATGAGCGACAGATTATAACTCCTACACGTAGTTGGTGACTTTTCATAAGAGATAAGTGTCCTTCACATGATTTTTTAATTACTGTGTGATCTAATGTTATATTTTAAATGGGTTTATCTTCTGTAGGAATTTGTATCTGCATATTGTGGTTGACTCTGTGCAATGTTACTGCTTATATATATATATATATATATATATATATATATATATATATATATATATAGATATATAGATATATAGATAGATAGATAGATAGATAGATAGATAGATAGATAGATTTCTTATTCTTGTATGTTGCGACATATGTGGGAAATATAATTAGAAGTGTTTCATGTTAGCTACATGTATATATATATATATATATTGTTTATCATGAGAAGTATGACAATTATTAAGTATTCATGTAAGTTAGACTATGTGGTATGATTAGAAGATACCAAGGCATGGTATGAATTGTCGAGTGCACAGTGAAGCAATCTATGTGCACAAAGTGATAGAATCTACATGCATCATTGGATTGATTGTGCATGTAGTAGTATTTTTTGTGCAGAGTGTTTGTGCGCACAAAAGTATATGTGTGTGTGTCTTGAAAATCTAAGCACACAATAGATTTGTGACCTTTATTCCGCTGCTATAATGATATTAAAAGAAGTGTACTCATAGAGAGAGACTCAACACAGGTCTAAGCACAGTACCTTAAGGTTGTGCACAGTTAATCTTGTCTACTTGTAGCAGGGAGCATTATAAGTAGTATGCATGCACTAGGAATTTTGAAGTATCATTATCCAGTAGTGAGCTTGGCCTACTACAAAGAATATCCTAGAGGTTGAAGTTGAGATTATGTGACGTGGCCCATCTTGGAAGGCTGGAGACATTACATTCTGGTATCGGAGCAATTGGTTCAACACTAGACTTGTATGGGCTAGGGATTAGCATGAAATAGACGTGTGTGTTAAGTATTGGTGTTGAAAACCACTAGATCGTAACGTTAAGAGTTTATTTTGCATAGAAAACCACTAGAGCATAGTATAGATTTGTGATGCATGCAAAAATAACAATGCGTGGGTGTGCACACTAGAGTTTGGATGTTATAAACCATCCAAAGGAAAAAGAAAAGAAATGATTCTAACAAATTGTGCATAGATTTCATAAATTTGTCGCATTAATTAGTCTAACAAGTCTTGTTGACTGCACTTTTTCCAGAATTAACAACATTTAGTTCAGGGCAGAATCAATGTAGAGATTAAAAGCATGGTAGGTGCGTAGAGAACCTATAGTCAGGATGAATAAATGGAAAGGTTGTACGTTGGTATGGGTGTTGAAGGTACATAATAAGGATGAGGATGCAGAGACATGGTTGTTGGGTATGAGGAAATACTTCCAGATGCATAATTACTCCTCACAGGCAGAAGGGAAAATTTTAATTTATCAACTCAAGGGGAAAGCATCAATGTGGTGGGATCAGTATGTGTAAGTGAAGCACATTGATGAGAAGAAGGTTGCTTGGAGGGAATTCCAGCGATATTTTGAAAAGAAATATTTAACCAAGTGCTACTATGATAGGAAAATGGAGTTCTTTGAACTCAATCTTGGGAGCATGACCATAAACGAGTATGAAAGGAGATTTTAGAGCTACTGAAATATGTGCATTTTATCAAGGATGAAAAGGAGAAGATTCAAAGGTACATGAGTGGGTTTCCATCATATATTAGTGATAAGATACAATATGATGATCCAAATACATTGGAATAAACTATAAGGAGAGTTAAATTTATCTATGATCAGCAAAGGGGAAAACTGAATTTCCAAAAGGCTTGGGAAGACAATATGAAAAGCAAGGTGGAATAGAGGAAGAAGGGGACTAAGCTACCATTTTTCAGAAATACTACGCAGGGACATGCAAATTCCAAGGAGCCTAGAATGGCTAAGGAAATGGAAACCAATCCAAGGCAATAGCCAATGAAGTGTTGGGGTTGCGACGGAAATGATATGTTTAGAGATTTCCCTCAAAGAGGTGAAAAAGTGAGGAATTTGCACAATGTACGGCAATTTGCGACAGTTGAAGACATGGGTAGAAGTGTACCTAGAATTTACGCATCCCTAGACAACAAACAAGTTGAGTTTTAGTCACACATGATCGAGGTGGAAGGTAAGATTAATGACAAACCCATTGATATTTTAATTGACTCATGAGCTAGTCATATTTATCTAGATCCTAAGATGGTGGAAAGATTCCATTCGTCGAGAAGTAAAATTGGAAAACCTTGGTTAGTGCAGTTAGTTGCAGGGAAAAAAAGGAAAATTAATGAGATGTTCAAGGCATGTCCAGTGGAAATGAATGGACTGCGCACAAAAGTTGATTTGAATATCGTACCTTTGGGTTTGTATGATTGCCTCATTGGCATGGATTGGTTGCACCAGCATCATGTTTTTCTATATTGTTATAATAAGGCATGTATTTGTCTGGATGGGCAAGGAAATTTGAGAACAATTGAAGCATTCCAAGAGTTATAACTATTAGATAAATGTCAGCCTTGAAACTGAAGAAAATATACAGGAAAGGATGTCAAGTATTTGCAGGGCACATGGAGGAGGCACTCGTGGATAAAGTGCCAAGTGTTGAAGACTATCTATTATTAAAAAAAATAGAGGATGTCTTTAAAGAGATATCGAGGTTGCCACCAAAAAGAGATATCAACTTCTCTATAAATTTGATGTCGGGAACAACTCTTGTATCCAAGACTCCTTATAGGATGAGTACGCCGGAATTGAAGGAGTTGTGGATGCAACTTGAAGAGCTTATGAAGAAGGGGAATATATGCCAAAGTGTGTCTCCTTGGGGTGTGCCTGTTTTATTTGTTAAAAAGAAGGATGGTACGTTGAGACTCTGCATTGACTTCAGGGAATTGAATAAGGTAACAGTGAAGAACAATTATCATTTGCCAAGGATAAATGACATGTTTGATCAGTTAAGGGGCGCAAGGATATTTTCCAAGATTGATCTCAAATATAGATATCACCAAGTGAGAATAAAAGACAAAGACATCAGCAAGACTGCCTTTAGAACAAGGTATGGTCATTATGAGTTTACAATGGTGCCATTTGGGTTTTCAAATGCACCAGTTGTCTTCATGTGTTTAATGAATGGAGTTTTCAGAATTTATTTAGATAAGTTTGTCATTGTATTTTTGGATGACACACTTATTTACTCAAAGTTAGAAGAAGAGCATGAGCAAAACTTGAGGATGGTACTACAGGTATTGAGGGAGCATCATCTTTATGCAAAGTTGAGCAAGTGTTCATTTTACCAAAGGCAGATTCATTACTTGGGTCATATCATTTCATAGAAAGGAATAGTTTTGGACCCAGCAAAGATAAAATCCATTGAGGAATGGCCAACACCAAGAAATGTCATATAAGTGAGATCCTTTATGGGACTAGTAGGGTACTACATAAGGTTTATTAAAGGATTTTTAAATATTTTGCATCCAATCACATCCATGTAGAAGAAAGGTGTGTAATTTGAGTGGAGTCTGGATTGTGCAAGGATTTTTTATCACTTGAAGAGTTTATTGACAAGTGTGCCAATTTTAAGAATTTTTTATCCTGATGCAGACTTCGTTATGTTCACGGATGCATGCAAGGAAGGACTCAGTGGAGTCCTGAGTCAGAATGGACATGTGGTATGCTACGAATCAAGGAAGTTGAAAGGGCATGAAAAGCTCTATATTAATCATGATTTAGAATTGGCATCTATAGTGCATGCCTTGAAGATGTGGATAAATTATCTCATGGGTAAAAGATTTGATGTGAGAATGGACCATTGTGGTCTAAAATATTTGTTTGGATAGCCAATTTTAAATACCAAACAAAGCATGTGGTTAGATTTCCTCAACGAGTATGACTTCAACATAAATCATATCATAGGAAAAGAGAACAAGGTGGTTGATGCACTCAGCAGGAGGGTGCATGAGATGCATGATACAGCCATTAGCATGTATAAATTGAATTTGTGTGATAGAATTTTAGAAGTCTCCAAAGAATATTAGTGCTATGTGGACATAAAGGTGACTTTATAGCAAGGTATGTCGCAACATAGTTTGGAAGGTTATGATCTACGAGATGATGGGATCCTCATGTGTAGACGCAGAGTCTATGTGCCAAATGATCAGGAGTTGAAAATCTTGATATCATCAGATATGCATAAGGTTCCTTATGCGTGACATTCAGGTTACTAGAAGATAATTGTCACAGTCAAGAAGCAATACTATTGGCCAGGTATGAAAAAGGAAGTTGTTGATTTTATTGCTAGATGCCTTTAGTGTCAAAAGATCAAAGTTGAGCACATAAATCCAGCTTGTTTGCTACAACCTTTTCCCATTCCTGAGTGGACGTTGGAAGTTATAATGATGGATTTTATAAATAAGTTATCTAGGACTTCCAAGCAACATGATTATATTATTGTCGTGGTGGACAAGCTTACTAAAGTTGCCCATTTTTTTTCCAGTGAAGTCAACTTACAAGGCAGCTAACATTTTTAAGATATACATGCGATAAATTGATAAATTGCACGGTATGCCTAAGGAAATTGTGTCTGACAAAGACCTCAAGTTCACTTCAGATTTTTGGAAGGGATTATTCAAAGGAATTGGGACAAGCTTGAACTTTAGCACAACATATCACCCTGTGACAGATGGACAAACAGAGGGGGTAAATTAGGTAATAGAATATATTCTAAGGATGTATGTGATCGATAATCCATCAAAATGGGAAGACTACTTACATTTGGTAGAGTTTGCTTACAACAATGGATATCAAACATATTTAAAGATGATTCCATTTGAAGCACTGTATGGTAGAAGGTGCAACACACCTATGAGTTGGGCCAGATCTACTCCGGGAAATGGAAGAGAAAATGGTAAAAACAAAGAAAAATTTAAAATATTCCCAAGACAAAAAAAAAACTTGCGCAAATAAAGGTTGAACTTTTAGAGAATTTAAAGTGGGTGACCATGTGTTACAAAAAGTAAAAGCAAGATGAAGTTCCTTGAAGTTGGGGAATTGCTCTAAGCTAGAAACATGATATTGTGGGCCATTTGAAATCCTAGAGAGGATTGGTCATGTCGCATAGATGTTGGCTCTACCATCATCCTTGATTATTCATAATGTACTCCATGTTTCTTTACTTAAAAAGTATGTACCCAATGCTAATCATGTCATTGATTGGAATGTGATTCAAGTGGATTAAGAGGGAGACTTCTGAGTTCGACCAATGTGCATATTGGATCAGAAAAGTCAAGACATTCTGGAATCACACAGTAGGGTTGGTAAAGGTACAATGGACCTATTATGGTCCTGAGGATGAAACCTAGGAACATGAGGATGCTATGCGGACAGCGTATCTGCATCCTTTTGGAGACTTGTGAAGTTTTTTATTGTATATGAGTATGTAATGCACTGAGGACAGTGCATAAATAAGGGGGAGGGGAATGTAATACCCTTAGGGAGAACCCCATATATTAAGCTGGTGAGTTGTTGATAT
Source organism: Picea engelmannii (assembly GCA_009831015.1). Classification (NCBI taxonomy): domain Eukaryota; kingdom Viridiplantae; phylum Streptophyta; class Pinopsida; order Pinales; family Pinaceae; genus Picea; species Picea engelmannii. The sequence goes on along the minus strand of ML816765.1, from coordinate 46,144 downwards.
CAAGTCTTGGATTCAGTTTTGTGCACGCATTCCATAGTTTGGTGATTGCACAAGGATTGTGCATCAAAGAAATAACATGCACATTTTATAGTGTAGTGAGTACTTGTGTAAGTGTGTGAGGATGGTGCACCAAAAGAAGAGTGTGCACATCCCAGAGTTTGCGCACATCAATATAAGCACGTAGTTTTGAGACTAGAGAGACTGTGTATATATGCTTGTATTTTAAGGGTGGTGAGCCAAGATGAAAAAAGGTCATTGCACATGTATTGTAAATGTAAGCACCCTCAATATTATTAATCAAACGACATCGCTACACACATACTCAACTCAAAGGAAAAAGAGACGGGGGATAAACTCCACGAAAAAGGAAAAAGGGGAAGCTTAATTCAAGGGAATATTTTATTAATATTTCTAGAAGTTTAAGTTATGGATGTTTATTTATACTAGGTTCCCGAGGGTATGGAACAAGTCACCAAGTGGCTAAAGCTAATTCTGAAGGTGACAAGTGTTGAGTTGAAGGCATGAAATATATATTGTTGGCCTTAGTGTAATTCGAGGAGAATTATTCATTATGGGGAATCATCCAAATGGATTTTCCTCTGTGAAGGAATACGTATTTTGTTGTAACTTATTGCCATTTTGCTTAACCCTGTGCTTGGGAAGGCTTGTTTATTTTCAAAGAGGTGAGTTGTCAGGCCCGTGAGAACTCTCTTTAGGTGAGATTTTTTTGGGAATTTTGCCTTGGTGCATTGGGCATTAGATACAGGGCTCTAATACTTCATGTCTGGCCTATTGTTGAAGCCCCGGAAGGGAAGTGGGGCAGCCAAAGGACTGTTGATCAGATAAGTGGAACACTTCCTGGGGTGGGACAAGCATGTGGGGAATGATGGATTGTAGGCTAGTTGCAGCAGTTGACACCTTGGACCAAGTCTTTTGTTGAATATCAGACCATAGCCTGGCGATAAGAACCATTTTTTCCTGTGGATTTTAATCCCAGCTCGGGGGTGACCTGTCGTTGAAAGATTATGAGCGACAGAGTCTATGGCTGGGAGGAACGTCTGAGTCCTGCACACAATTGGTGACTTTTCATAAGAGATAAGTTTCCTTCACAGGATTGTTTAATTACTGTGTGATCTAATGTTATATTTTAAATGGGTTTATCTTCTGTATGAATTTGCATCTACATATTGTGGTTAACTTTGTGCAATCTTACTTCTTATATATATATATATATATATATATATATATATATATAAGAAGTAAGATTGCACAAAGTTAACCACAATATGTATATATAGGTTTCGTATTCCTGTATGTTACGACATATGTGGGCATGATAATTAGAAGTGTTTCTTGTTATATACATGTATGATGAATCTATATATATTGTTGTTCATGATAAGTATGACAATTATTGACTATTCCAATAAGTTAGACTCTGTGGTATGATTAGAAGATACCAAGGCATGGTGTGAATCGTCGATTGCACAGTGAAGCATTCCACGTGCACAAAGTGATAGAATCTCCTTGCAACACTGGATTGATTGCACCTGCAATAGTATTTTGTGTGCAGAGTGTTTGCATGCATAGCAGTATATATTTGTGTGTCTTGGAAATCTAAGCGTGCAGTATATTTGTGACATTTATTCCACTGCTATAGTGGTATTAAAAGAAGTGTACTTGTAGAGAGAGACTCAACAAAAGTTTGGGTGCGGTACCTTAAGGTTGTGTGCAGTTAATCATGTCTACTTATAACAGGGAGCGTTATAAGTAGTATCTGGGCACTAGGAATTTTGAAGTAGCATTGTCCAATAGTGATCTTGGGCTGCTAGAAAGAATATCCTAGAGGCTAAAGTTGAGATTGTGTGACGTGGCCCGACTTGGAAGGATGGGGACGTTACAAAAGACCTGGAAATTTCTCTAGTGTACAGAGCCCATACTGGGTAACCACTTATATATGTGTCTCTATTGTAATTTGTATCTTTTGAGTTTTATTTCTGCATCTGTTTTTATTTTATTGATCTACGATCATGTTTTTCTAACAGTTCAATTAGTTGAACTATGCTACATTAAATTATCAACATGGGGATCATAAATTGATGAAGTGCAATGAAAAATATATGTAGGTACTAGTTCAAATCTATCCTATAATGCATAAGGAAAATTGTTCATTGCTTTAGTTGCAGAAACGGAGTTTTGTTCATCGGCAGAAAGAACAGAGTGGTGCTAAGAAATTCAAAACAAAGTTTGTAAGAAACCTAGAAGTAATTCTACGATGTAAAACCAACAATCGACTATACTGTCATAACATTCCTTCAATCACTTAACACGATGAAGGTTCCTATTTATCACAACAATCGATTATTCAATTGAAGGTTGTTAAATTACTTACTTCTATGTAATCAAGAATGAAATAAATTGCAGAAACAAAATGAGAGAATTAGAAATCACACAACTTGAACAAATAAAAACATAATACCAATAATTCTTAAGGAAATGAATAGTGTGCTCCTCCACAGGAAGCCCTCCTGGTTCAGGGGACGCTATTTGGAGAAATCGTGAAACACTAAACTCTTAGAAACACAGAATTAGTAACTCATGAATATGAACAGTAACCATAAGCTTAAGTTAATCAGTAAATGATTTTACATCAATTTGATTACAAAATTTTAATGATGAACGATCTCCTATGAGGATCTAATAGCTCATACTTCTATAATAGGAATAAGATCACTCATATCCATATCGTACGAATCTCTTAAACAATTCATATCAAATTACTCATGCGCATATTTCCAAATCAGATATGGATTTGTCATGGATACTTGGATTTAACTTGATTATCCATGTATATAGAAATTCATGATAGGATACATGAATTTCTCAAAGACAATCTTGTGTTTACTCTCGTGCCTTGATTTGTTCTTGTTGGTTCACACATTCTGCCGTATGTGTTGACTAATGGGTTTGAATTCACTTCTGCTCCAAGCTAGAAGATCTGTAGGCCATGTTGACAGGTGGATGAGCTTCGTGGAATATTTTGACGCCTCCCAGATGTCGTGGTTTAGTCCAAGGCTGACTGCATCCTTGTGGATGAACAAATTCGTTGCAGAAACGTGTCTGAGTAAATAGGCTATAGAATTGTAATATGAGTTGCTACATAATCAAAATATTATATAGCTACCCATTATAATAATAGTTAATTAAATCATTATGCGTTAAGAAGAATGGAATTAAACATAAGTATATACAAATTACCTCTAACCTTCTCCAATGCATAATTTTTGTAGTTGATTATGTTTATGTGGAAAAAAAGAGTGAAATGGAATATAAACGAGGCATAGATATCGGTTTTGAATGGAAGCATGAGATAGAACTATGACAAAATGAGTCTATTTTGAGGACTCAATAGAAGGTAAGAAAAACAATCCCTAGAACCTAGAACTAGATCTAATAGATTCCCCCCCACACTATAAACCTAGAATTCCACAACATATTGTCGATACAAACAAAATAATCAATACCATTGGCAATTAATATTTGGAATTCACTATAAGCAGAAGAAGAGAACCTATGGGGGGGAATCAAATTACTAACTATCCAAGAGTGCATATAGTGGCAGAATCCATCCCACCAAATGTTTGTTTTTCCCTTGGAGTATGTTTGGTTACTTCTACCAACTCGAATTTCTTCCAAAAAAAATGTGAGTTGGGGTATAAAACCAAACAAACCAATTCTTGCCATGATTTCTACCCATCTCATCGCCCTAATTCCATAGTTCTGCAAGGTGTTTTCTGGACCTATCCTTCCATGATCAAAACTCATCACAGTAGAAGCACCTTATCTTTCCATCATCATATTTGTCCTAGGTTGTTTCTATATGCTTCCAGGAACATGGGAGGTGTCTGGATACCACCTCCCATGTTGGCACCTAATCAGCATGCATGAGCACCCCATACGGGTGCAAATAAAGTTTGGCTTATTTACCATGAATATATATATATATATATGAGCCTAGTAATTAAGAACATTTGTTTCCTCCTAAGAGTTCATAGGTTCAAATCCAAAGTGGGGTAGGGTTTGTACACCTCTGTAGACTTTAGCAGTCAAATTGATGCATGGAAGGGATCCCTTGTCCCATAAACAAGGGGGGTTTCATACACCAATTTGGTGTTTGTCTTGGTCGTGACCTTAAAATTAAAATATTATTATTATTATTATTATTATTATTATTATTATTATTATTATTATTATTATTATTATTATTGAGATGACAAGAAAAGTAAGGATCAAATAGAACCAACAAACCCCAAAACCTATAATAAAAAGGAGAAAACGACACTTAATAAAGAGAGAGAAAGTTCTCTAAAAGTGAACCTTAGGTGTGCTAAAGTAACAAGTCATAGAGTGCTTTAGAGAGATGACCAAGAATAAAGATTACATCAAGACAACAAGAAGGTGCAATAGTATATGGTGCAGTGATGAAATTTGAAGGGTCGGTCCTAATTTCAGTGAGAAGGGTATATACTCATGCAATACTTCAATCAAATTTATCTCTAGTAAAGAAATCGGTAAAAACTAGATCGTTGTCTACCTAGAAAATATCACAATTATAACAACATCAAATAGATATTTAGCCAAATTTGAAAATATGGATTCATAGAAGAACAAACTTTGTAAATTGTATTAATTATTTTAAAAATGAAATGGTACATTATGTTCCCAAAACAAAGGTATACTTGAGTGTTTTTACCCATCGTATTCCATCTATCCCCAAATCTTGTCCTTAAACCATCATAATCCCAAAAAGGCTATTATGTAATACATCCATTAAAAAGACTTTTGGAAATTAACTACCACCCCCAAAATGGCTATCATGTAATATGTCTCTCCGAAAAACTTTTGGAAATTAAATTCCAGTCAAAAAGGCTATTATGCAATCCATATATCCAAAAAAAAATTAGAAATTAACTGTCACCTGCAGTTTAGCATATCTTGCACAATATTCGGTAATGATTAATTGTGATGTGTTTGATAAAAGATCCAAATACCAGCTTCAAAAATATTGTTATTTATGACTTCATATACAATTCCTAACAATTGTATATGACTACTCATTGTATGATCTCATCTTGAAAAAAAATATGACAAGCAAAATAGCTACCAATCCTTGAGAAACAAATATGAAATCAGCATAAATGCGTGAACTTGATCTTAGCTTATGCATTTCACAAATTCTAGGTGATAACATGAATCATGATCTAAGGTTTTACATTGGTATGTAGTGGACTATGTATACATTCACAACAAAGATATTACCTTTCACTTTATGCTCGTAGACCTGCCTATCACACATCATTAAAGCCACAACCTCTCCATTTAAATGATTAGTTGGATTTGGATAGAACAGAATTTGAGGAAGAAACATTTGAAATGCATTTATGAGATCTGAAATGAAAATAACCAAAAGGTAAGTATATTGACAAATTAAAAATTTAGAAAATTTTGCAAAATAAGTTGTCGGTGGAACTCTATATTAAGATGTGGATCAAACCCTTCATAGAAACATTATCCCTTTGTAGATTCACATAGCTCATGCAAGGCCACAATGTGGAATAGAATCTAACAATCATGAGAAGTTGTAAGTAGTAGAGTCATCAATGATAAACAATTTTCAATGTCTCAATTGATTTCTTCCATAAGTATCAAAAAATAACTTCGGATTTTGCACCCAAATGTAGCAATGTGTCCATGAAAGTTTGAGGTAGAGAAAAGGCTAGACAAGGAGGTAGAAGCTGATACTGATTATGAGTATCTAGCCAGATATCTTCCTAAATACTTCATAAATAATAATGACATTTATCATTAGAATACATCACAATGAAACTTAATGGTCTCTTAGTTAAGAACTATCACTTATGTAATATTCAAATAAACTCAATGTCCTATTAGTTCTAGAAATAGGAAAGGAATAAAAAAATTCACAAGTGAATGAGTGAAACAAATCCGAGAACAAGGAACTAAAATTCATCTCTTTGTCATGTCTGAGAAACAAGTTAGAGAACAATCAACATAATTAGAGGATGCAATGCTTAACCATTACATACACAACAAATAATCATGGATTGAAATCATAACACTTCTCTATCTTTTTTGTTGTTGCAAACCACAATTTTCATTTGCAAAATTAACTTAAATATAGCATGCTAATGAACCACTCATCAACCATTAAACCAAAGATCGTTGTCATATCCATGTGTCCAAAGGAAAGTTAGGCTTTCATCATTGATCTAAGAAAATATCAAATATCATAAATTTGTGTATGTTGCAACCAACAAATTAGATTTTGATCATGTTCTTTTTGTCAGTAATCAAACTCATTCCAAGTATTTTACCTTGAAACTCCTTTATTTAAGTTGAATATATAAGAATGAAATATCGATCTAAAATGCCCACTTTAATCATTCAATAGACTAATAATTTTAACATAATCATCATTGCCAGAAACATTAAACATTACCAAACATCATTTTTCATTCATCATATTCACATGTCAAAAAAAAGGTTTCCTTTCTCCACTTCCAAGTTTGATGCCATCTCATATTAGTTTGCACATAATTTTTACTTCAACGAGTAGTTTAATATCCAAAGATTAGATCAATTTCCCATCTCAATCTTTTCTTAACTAGAGTTCAAATGAAGCATCAAAATAATCCTAATTCCAAGCTGGAAATTATAATAAACGTAATAGTTGTGTGCAAGATAATATATTAATGAAAGGAATGAAAACTGAAGGGATTTAATGTAGTAGAAATGGATAGCCATTATGACACGAACCATATGAAAAGTATTCCTTCCAAATGAAAATGATAGGCATAATGAATTCATGGAATTTATAATCTCTTTTGAAGGAAGAAAATAATGGTAAACAACTACTCCTAGCCACAACCATGCAAAATTTTACAATAGATAAAATGATCAAACCAAAGACTACAGTATCCCCTTTATTGATCATTTAAAATGTGAAAAATTATTACCATTCATGAATGACGGATCATACTTAAAACTACTTTCAAGGCTATCATTTCAATGACTTTGTTGTCATTCACAAAAAATGAACAATGATATGCATTGGGTTATGTTTAAACATAGATGTAGGAACAAAGAATTCTCCACTTCTATTTTATTCAACACCTAGATGGTACTATTCAATTCAAAAATCATTTAGATCTATCTTAGAGTATGCATTCTAATTATCTGGTGTCCTTGTCTCATGAAACATGGGATGAATTAGAATTCTTATCAAGAGCTATTTTTTTCATACAATCCTTCAAAAGGATAAGAACGTCCCCACCATACTATGCCTTGCCTTGACATAGATAGAATGATTTCAACAGAAGAAAGAAAAAGCCACCCAAAATCTCAAACTGTAAACAAGGAAACTAACACTAAGTGGGTGGAGTAAACAAAGTACGAAATGGAACAAAATGGTATAGGAACTTCAAGATGGTGACTTGTGTCAAATTACAACTGTGAAAGTAATGTGTTTGATTGCTAGCAGCATATTTTGTTGCAAATAGGTTTTTCCATTGTGGTTTGTATAAATCAGTTGTTAACATGATTGTTCCATATGCATGTTATTAAGGCACTCATGCCACATGCATAGGCTATGAACATTAATCGTGCCAAACTGATAAGCAAATGTTTATGGCAGTACCGTCACATGCATAGACTAGTGTTTATGTTTGATCACATGGTTATGAGATGGCTTGTGCGCTATATTGATGGGTGACATTTATAGGCCAATATTTCCTTTGCTTAATCGCTAGGTTTAAAGTATTTATTTCCCACTATGAAATTGGCATGTTACAACTTGGTTTCCTTTGAATTGGATTGTTGAATTGGGTCCATATCACTCTAATCATGTGGCTTGTATTGGTGGTTGGTTTCTCAAGCCAATTATCTATAGATTGATTGTTGGTTTTATTACTAATTATTCCCAATAAAAAGAAAACTTTTCCATTGACCTTTGTAAGTTTAAAAAGGCCATTAACTTGAGAGATGTTATGGAAAAAACAAGTAAAAGTCAAATGGTCAAAAACTGAAAATTCACTTACCAAACATAGGGCTCCTTAGATTGTTGGTTGGTTTCTCAAGCCAATTATCTATATATTAATTGTTGGTTTTATCACTAACTACGCCCATTAAAAAGAAAATGTGTCCATTAACCTCTGCATGTTTAAAAAGGTCGTTAATTTGAGAGATATTATAGAAAAAACAAGTAAAATTCAAATGGTCAAAAACTAAAAATTCACTTACCAAACATGGGACTCCAAGTTTGATTAATTACATCCAAGAAAACTGAACCAAACCCAAACGGAAAATTTATAAATGATATCAATATTTCTTAAACAAATATAGATTTTGAGAAGTTCGCTAATATAGTTTACTTGACAAATCACTACACAATAATGTAGTAAACACCACGTGTTAATTGATTGCATGGCAAGAAATCATACTTACATCTCATCAACATTGGGATGAAAGATCTTATTGATGAAACATATAGATGTATATTTGTATGGATAGACATCAAGTGACTCCACATGAATGTTTCAAAATCATCCCTAATAAAGGCCTAAAAACAATGGATCAAGTAGAAAATTTATAGCATATTATTAGTGTAGCAACCAATAGATTTAACAAGTACACAAGAAAATATTTCCATCCACACTTGTAAACTCCTATGGCATTCGTCAAATACTAATATTAAAAGAAAATGATAATATATGGTTTCTTCTAGATTATCCAAAGACAAAACTAGACAATTCGCACATTATTGTACTTCACCAACATATTATTCGTAACAAAAACTTCAAATAAATGAGTGGTTCTGCCAAGTGTTCTGTATGGTAAAACAATGATAATAATAAATATCGAAACTTACATCCACATTCTTCAAAATTGCCAGGTCTTAAATCATTATAGATATGAATCTATTTTCCTAGTGGAAGAGGCTTTCGAGCTTTCATATATTTCCATTCATTGTAAATAGCGTTCCAATCTAGCTCATTTAGAGCATGAGGTGTAGTGGGAGAGAGAAACATTAATATATCCAATGTTTCTAAAGAAATTCTTGATCTATCATCATTTTTTATTCGATTTAATTTTGAAAAGTCTCCTTCACATACTGTTGTGCTAGCTAGAATAACAAGAATAGCTTGTCATAACTGCATCAAATATGGAAATCCTTCAAACCATTCAATTTCACCACCACATAGATCCCATGCTCCAAACATATGTTTTTTGGGGTATGATCTATACATAGTACAAATAAATTCATCTATTTCACCCAAACATCTATCATTATCCATGTTATCCCTGATTTCTAGGGATAACTAGGAGATCATGTCTCGAGGCCCACAGGTCCTAGACATGGAGTACCGAGAGAAAGATTGACCTGGGCATGGCCCTGGAGGGCCCATCCTTTTCTTCTTTCATCAGATTCGTCTTGCCAGTAGAAGCAACATCCATCACCATCGTCGTGGTCTTGTATCAGAGAAGGCTCTTGCTCCATGAGGTAATTGGTCCAGGTATCATGGTGTGTGTCACTTTTGATCATTATAACCTTTAGATGTATGCATCTGATTCCTTTTATCTCTGACAACTGCTTGGATCTTACATTAGCCCACTTGACCATGTTTGGGGAGATTGACAGGGTGCCCTAGCAAGCCTGTACCCATAGGATTTGGTTTGCCACCGGGGGGGTTTCTGAAGAGCCATCGTCCGCTCCCATCATACCACCACTTTTTCATCTTATCTCCCGCTCATTTATCCCATTCCCCTTGTTCGGGCATTGGATTGACCTGTTTGTAGGGTTGCACCTTATCTTGTGGGAAGAAGGGGCTAACGGCCCAGAAGGTAAAAACGGTTGGTAAAAAATAAAAGCCTAGAAATAAAACCTCGAGATGCCTCGCCCAGGGATCCCCGAGAAGGCAATAAAAAGCCTCTCAACAAGAAACAAGAGGGACCCAGAAAATAATAAACAAGACCTAGCCAAGAGGATAGGGGGTCTCATCACAAGCCAGCCTATTAGGTTCATGGGTACCTAACAGTATGACATTGCGACTATCTGATTACCAGACCAGGGCAGTGACCTTTGGTTGCATGGCCAAGGGAAAGGGGGTCTCATCACGAGCCAGACTTCTCATCTCTGTAAGTACTTGTGGGTAACACTGTCAGCTCTGGTCACCATGCCAAGGCAGTGTCCTCTGGTTAGACGTTGAATAAAAAGAAAAAGAAGAAAAAGCAAAATAAAGAAAGAATAAAGGCAAGAACGGGCTTGGAAAAAATTGCATCCATGACGGGTACAGGTCGCCTTCTACAAAGGCACCCACAGATAACATTATGCATCCCTGGCTCTCACTCTACCCACTTGTCTGGACATCCCCTAGCCACATCACCTCGTTTACATGGCTTGGATGAAACCTTCTTGGGAACTTCCCTTCTCTTGTGGATGCTAGCCCAATAGGATGTCTTGTCCTTTTCTTCGATCTCGTATTGTTGATTTTTTTAATATCTTTGAGCTATTGAACGATATATCAGGGTTTTTATGCATATGTTTGATAATATTAATGATGAAATGTGATTCACATTGCTATGATCCCTGTGACTAATGATCCCATGGATGGCGTAGTTTTTGATGTGCAAGACCATGCCCAACGGACAGGTACCATTTGGACCGGTACACATGGGGAGATGATTAGTTCGGACCTCCATGGGGATAAAGATCCCATCAGATGGTTGTTGAGACCCCGTCAGAGGGGCAGAGACAGGACAGTGTTTGACCGAGGTTTTGCACCGAAGAAGAAGAGGACGTTTCACCAGAGGCACTTTGGCAGAGCCCGGCCTAGGGGGAATGACCCCTTTTTCAGTGGAACGTTGGCTTTGGAAGGCTCAGAGCATCCCCATCCTTACCATGACGTCATCCAGCTTCATGGTCATTCTTGGAGGCAAACTGGGCAACAGTGGCACGTGTGGCATGTTGGAGAAGCCCCTGGGGGGCTAATGTTTTTCTCCTGGATGTCTCATCTGCCCTAAAAGGGGATAGCGCCTGCCTTGAAGGGGCTTTTACCTTTATTACAACTTAGTTAGGGTTTTATTTTGACAAATTAATGTAAAAACAGTATTTTGGTCTTGTCGGCCATTTTTTATGACCTAAAATTAATTAAGGTCATTGATACACTATATATTGAGGAGTTTTAGCCTCATTTTGACATAACTTATCACTCACTCCCCTAGTGAGGTCTGATTTTTGTGCCCTATTAGGGTTATTGGCTGATTTGAGGAAGGCGCACTTGTTTGAGGAGGAGATTTTTGGTAATTTATGGTGTTTTTTTCTTGAAGGAATGGTTACAACTAGGGTTTGCATGTTATTTTCTTGATGATTTGTAAGTATTTTTCTGCAAAACTTCTTGATTGAATGGTTGTAGTTTAATTTCTTGCATCTATTTATAAATATTGTTGAATCAAAACCCTAGGGGACAAACACACAA
>ML816765.1:0-16151 GCA_009831015.1 Picea engelmannii | reverse complement strand
CAGCTACGGTGCTTGGAGAACCCCTCTGCCATCACGCTCGCTTGCTACTTTCACCAGCACGCGACTCCTTTGAAAATCCCTGTTAGTTGCGGAAAGTGAATACTTTCCACAGCGCACCGTTTGATAGGAAAGTCACCTTAGCCGCGGAAAGTGAAACAGCATGCCACATCACTTGAAAATGTTCCTTAGCCGTAGGAGGTAGGTACTTTCCACAGCGCGCCAGGTGCGAAGTGTCTGTCAAACCTTTCACGCTTTTTCATTTTCCACAGCGCTTTTAACTGATGAAACGACGTCCTTAGCTGTTGAAAGCTATCGCTTTCCACAGCTAACAATGAAACTTTTGCAAATACGTTAGCTGTGGAAAGTAAAAATTACATTTTTGAGAGAGAAGACTTTTTAGATCGATTAATTCCTAAGACACACCAAAACCAAAAATTTTCTCAGCTGTTAAAAAACTCAAAAATGACTTGAAGACACTATCTAAAGCTATGATATCAACCCAAAACTCGGCCAAAAGGACGGTTTCATTTTGGGAGTTAACACATGGCTCTCATGAGAAAATGTATTGTGATTGAACCATCTTCCTTTCAAGAAGCAGTGCAGGATCCCAATTGGGTTGATGCTATGGTGGAGGAGTATGACTCCATTGTCAAAAACAGTGCATGGGAAATTGTCCCAAGACCGATCGACAAATCAGTGGTAGGTTCGAGATGGATCTATAAGGTAAATCAAGTTGTTGATAGGAGTGTGGAGAAATACAAGGCCATGTTTGTGGCCCGAGGATTCTCACAGATCGAGGGGATAGATTATGATGAGACCTTTGCACCTGTCGCAAGGTACTCTTCCATAAGATACATCCTTGCACTCTCAGTGTTGATGGGCTGGCGCATTCATCAGATGGATGTAAAAAACTGTGTTTCTCAATGGGATCATTGAGGAAGAAGTGTACATTGAATAGCCATAAGGTTTTGAGACCTTTGACAGGGATTCGCATGTGTGCAGACTCAAGAGAGCATTGTATGGGTTGAAGCAAGAACCCCGTGCTTGGTACACTCGGATAGACAGCTATTTCACTGGATTGGGCTTCACCAAAAGTGAAGTGGATGCAAACCTATACCAAATTTTGGTGGAGGGTAAGATCTTAATCATTGTTCTTTATGTTTATGATTTAATACTGACTGGTGATGAGCAGTTGATACACTCATGCAAGGATGACCTTGCAAAGGAGTTTGAGATGAAGGATTTGGGTCTCCTTCATTATTTCCTTGGATTGGAAATATGGCAGCGAGATGGTGAAATTTTTGTGTCTCAAGGCAAGTATGCAAGGGAGATACTGGGTAAGTTTCACATGGAGGGTTGCAAACCCATGGATACTCTTCTTCCAGAAAACTGGAGGAAAGAGGATGTTACTTCTAAAGAGGTAGTGGATGCTACTGTCTATCGACGGTTAGTAGGTTCACTAATGTATTTAGTGAACACGAGATCGAATATTTTCTATGCGGTTAACCAGCTAAGTCAAGCGATGGTTAAGCCTACCAAACTCTTTTGGAAGGCGAGTAAGCATGTCCTAAGATATCTGAAGGGAACATCTGAGTATGTATTATGGTACAGACAGACGGATGACGTGAATTTGCATGGCTTCACGGATGCAGATTGGGCGGGCAGCCCAATGGACAGAAAGAGCACCTCAGGGGGGATCTTTAGTATCGTATCTACAGTTGTTTCTTGGTACAGCAGGAAACAAAGATCTGTGGCACTTAGTTCAGCGGAAGAGGAATACATGGCAGCGAGTCAAGCTGCATGTGAGGCTATCTGGATGAGAAATATCTTGGTTGGTTTGTTTGGTTCTCATTTAGATCCGACAGTGATTCATTGTGATAATCAGAGTTGTATTAAACTATCGATTAATCATGTGTTTCATGATAGATCTAATCATATAGATATTTGGTATCATCATATCAAAGATTGTGTGCAGCGGAAGATCATGTTTCTTCAATACATTCCTACGGAAGATTAGGATGCAAACATTCTGACGAAGGCGCTCACCAGGAGAAAATTCGAATATCATGGAGACAGGATTGGGGTGAAGGATAATCCCTTTCTTGTTGAGAGGGAGTGTTGAAAATTCAACAAGAAACATGTGTCTAATTTACCTTTCCCTTAAGTAAATTGGACAATAAATATTAATCTATTATCTCATAATTACTTAAAATAATTAACTGAAATGGAAAATCAGTTAACTATGGGAAATTCAAGTTCAAAGGTTGGTTAGTAATACATGGAGGTGACTTGAAGTTGTAACAGGGTTATAAGTGTAGTTATGAGAGTTGTGAAGTAGTTTAAATCAGTTAAGTGAGTTAAGCCCAGTTGTACTAGTTGTAATTGAACTTACACTAGTGAGAGTTCAGTGGATTAATTATTAATTAATTCAAAATCAGTGAACTCACATGCAACTGGAGATTTGCCATGGTTAACTACATGTGTGTCAGATCCAGTGGAGACCCAATTGAGATAACAAGTGAAAGGGACAGTTTGGCTATCAATTGTGATTTGAGTGAAGTGCACTCATGCAATCACACATGCAGTGGATATGCTCATGAGCATGTACAAACTAGGTAATTAGAATTCATTGTGAGAATTCTAATTGTAGGGATTGTGCAGAGGAGGCAGGTTGTCTGGAGATAGAATTGGCACATGTATTGTTGAGTTTTGTATGACAGTGTGAGATGATTGTATTGTACTGAGAGCTCTTGGATTAGAGTTGTGTATGAGATTGTTTCATGATCCATGATATACATAATATATGATAGTAGGGTTTTTAGATTTATGCTTTCCCTGTAAAACTTCTGTGTTATGTGTTCTTGATATTTCACTTTGTGATCATAGTTTAAATTTCCGCAAGAATATTAGTAGAAGCGATTTTGTATTTAACAATGGCATATAATTGTTAGATCAGGAGAATCGCAAGAAATACATTAATTGCATTGAAATTTCTACAAATGATCAAATGTTGCACCATAGTTCGATCAATATTTTCATTGACTGAAATTGAGTAAAATGGATGGTTTAAAATCTAATCTTGTAACTTTTTTCTAATATACCTCCTTAGCAGCTTGTAGAAATATTTTCCAGATGTTGTATTTGTATATGCTAAATATTCATCTGTCAGAGACATGTGAGGAGTGCTTTTATACTTATTCAAGTCGCATATTGACTTATACATTTCTAAAAGTAAATCATGTATGGTGACAAAATACACATTTTCAATCATTGATATAATTCTCTCCTCCTCGGCATCCACCATTAGCTCTACATGTTTAGTAATTGGAAGAGTACTCCATTTTCTTTCCCCCTCTAAAAATTGCAAAGAAAATTCATGAGCCTTTGATGTTGCATGGATGTTTAGACCAATAACTTGAATATTCATACTTCCATCGCTAGCAAATGCAGTTCCCCTTTTAAATTTTACACACCATGAACACTTTATCCTTTCAACAACATTACAATCTTTTATAGCATAAGCCCATGGAATTATGGTCTTCCATTTTTACTTGAATTCTCTTTTGGGCCTCTTGGATGTTGTTTCCTCTTCAATAACTTCTGCACTGTGTGATTCATGGCCTTCAAATGGATTATCATATACTCATTTTCGTAGTTGCATGGTTGCTTAAAGCGTTGAGGGATACTGAATGCATTAGCAAATGAAGGTTATTTTTTATCCTTTTTAGGACAACCTATGAATAAAATCATTTGTATATAGAAGTATGCAAATATGAATGTTCCCTGTAGCATGTTGCAAATATGAAAGAAAAATCATAGTAATCGGTACTTCATGTTACAAAATCAAAATAATGATGTATAATATGAAAGGAAAATCATAGTAAACTGGTACTCAATTGGTACCCCGTTGTGTATTGTAATTTTCCTCTAGACTTAGTTTGATTCACGCAGTTATGCATGTACCAAAATCTATAAAAGAAGTACATAGTTATGCATGTACCAAAATCTCTAAACAAAGTACACAGATGTGTGTTCAAGGCATATTGATTATAGAATTTGACTTCTTTTTCCAACTAAAATAAAAATACATCAATGTGGGGAAATTAATGTGGGATAAGAAAATGGTAAGGTTGTTATTAAGTAAAATACTAAAATTCTAAATCCATAGCCACTCTTGATCTTTCTCAAGGAATGTTGTACTTTATTGATTTTAGTAGGTATAAGGGGGGAGTGTTTTTTATTGAAGTTTTGGAGACAGTGCTAGCATGACAGTAGGATTTAATCATGGAGATTATGCTTGATGGCCTCACTAAGATGTATTTTTTAGGGGATAAGAGAATGTTAAGGCTATTTTCAAGCAAAAATTGAAACGTTAACCCAAAACCTCTCGTTAAATTCTTTCTTAAGGAATGATCTACCTTTTTAATTTTGTACGTTGGGAGGGATGATTTTTAGTGAATTTTTGGAGATTCCGTGTGCTTGACAGTAGGATTTAATAATGGGGATTCTGCTTATGTGTATCTGAAAATGTAGGCATGAAATGGTTATGACTTTGTTGCCCATGATTCAATCCAACAACTATTTTCCCTAAAAAATTGAGTGTAGTTGGTAAATCCATAACAAAAGTTCTAAAATATGGGTTCAAGATTGTCAAAAAAGAGTGTCTCTTTCTCTCTAAGTCTCTATTGTTCTTTTAGAATTGAACAAAAAAAAATTAATTTTGTAGTTCAACATGTTGCTTTGCCATGAACGGCAGGAAGCACTGTCACTTGGTGAAGGTGTTCTTTAAGAGTGAGAGGACTATGTTGACGGGGAGTGGAAAAATTCATGTGAGTTTGTGATGCACAAGGAGAAAGAGCCTTATAATAAGTGGAAGTTGGAGAAACGGGCTCAAAAATGTGGCTTGTTCTTGAAAGAAGCGATTGATTTTCATGTTGAAGATTATCCTAGGCATACTAACAAAAGAGGACAAGGGGATAAATGTGCTGGTACTTTCCATTTTGGAACTTGAAAGACATATAAATTCATTTCAAGGTACTTCCATCCCTTCAATGAACAGTTTGAGTTGTTTCTGGTTTAAATTTGCAAAGTGGGTCTAAAGTTGATATTGGTTGATTTCAAATATATTTCCTACATCAATATTTTCTACGATTCCTTGTATTTACTACAATTTAAACCCAAATTTGCAAAGGAGAATGGCTCCTCATGCAAGTCTCATAAGAAAAAACGTATACCAAATGAGGAAGAATTAATCTTGTGTAGTTTGATGGGAATACAATGGCCCTGGCATTTTGAGCATGGATATGAATTCCATAATGAAGTGATTGAATTTTGTAGGATTTTCAAGAGGGGTAGACATCCTAAGCAAAGAAAAATAGCAAACCACGAAAATGAAGGTATACTACAGACCTTCAGGCCTTTTCAATGCCTATTTTTAGACCACTTGCTTCTTTAAGGTTGACACTTGAAAATGTTCAATTTTCACAAGGCATTGCTTCTAGGCATCATTTTTCTCATTTCTCACATGGGGATCCTATGGGAAGACAAATAGTAATGCAAGTAAATGAAGGTATATTACAAACCATGAATGGAGATGGATTCACACGCCATTAGTATCTTCAATGGTTTAGTGCAAACATTTGGTTTGCATAATTGTTTTGGCATTATTTTGAATATGTAAATTATGTATGTAAAGAGGCTAGCCATGGGAGATTTTAACTTTTAAGGTTGATCAATATGTAAAAAATCCAAAACAAATTTGATATTGGTCTTGAAGCTCTGTCTCTATTCAATTCTTGGTATGGTAATTAATAATTAGAAGAGAAAATAAATCTCTCTCTTGTTGTCTACAAGTTTCAAAAATTTTGACCAAACAGATTTTGATGTAAAATAATTTTCTATTATCTGTAAGTGTTGTATAAATGAGCATCAACAATTTTAGAGAAATCGACCTTACAGAACATCAATTTCTCTCATTATAGAAGATAATATAACTTCTCGGAACATACTTTAAATTTGGATTTGAAATGGATTTTTGTCGTTGAAATGAATGCATGCGATGGTCCATTGTTAAACTTTTGGTTAATCTCTATGCATACCTTGACATGGCTAAGGATAAGCAAAAGAAGTCTTTCTACCAAATTTTCAAATTCTGGACCAAAAATGGACTTTGATTTAAAATAGTTGTATGTTCTTTGCAAATTATCTACTAGCACAGATTTATGCTAACTTCAATAGAAATTTCAAACTTGAAACAATAACTGCAAACTTAGATAATGAAACTTGAAAGCCCTTGAAATTTTGATCTGTAGTTCCAGCTTCTAAGAATCCCCTTCACCAAACAAAAATCTTGAGCCACCCCCCTATTACCCTAATCTAAATAGGCACGCGATAGGGGGGTTTTCAGGTATATGGGGCTGGATAATATGGGTGAGGGCCCCAAATCCCACTAATATAAAAAAAAATCAATTACAAGAGCAGTGCAAGATAAATTTTGGATATCCAAAAGTTTTTAAAGATGTTAACTATAGGTATATACCTGAGGTAGTTGCCAAGCAATCTCTCAAATAGTATGTACTTTGTAGATCCATGTAACTAATAGAATCTTAAACATTAGTAGAATAATGGATGGGACCAATGAAATCAGAGGATCCTCTTAGATTTTCATATTCTTGTTTAGTGAAATAAAGGAAATTTTGATCCTACAATATCCTTCATACAGAAAGGGTAATCTCCATAAACAACAAGCTCTATAACCATGCCTGGTCACCAAACAAATTCACACATCATAATGATGAAATTTAATCAGGAAACAGAGAGTGAATTTGTTATCATTGTGTTAATTTATGTTTCTGCCATTACCAACCATTCTAGAAATCAATGGTCCTTTGAGTTGCAGCAATGTCCTTGGATGAGTTTGTCATGGGTAGTAAGGGGTTGAAGGCGGGGAGGCTCAGGCTGCATGATTCTTTATCCATGAAAATGGGAATTTGGTCAATGTATATTATGTAATAAATGCAAGGTACGAAGGATTTCTCAAGAGTAAATGAATCAGATAAAATGTGTTCTTACCCAATAAGAATTTCCACATAGCATATGCATCGAGTGGGAAATTGGGAACGTGTGAATATGGTCCATCACCTCTACACTATTGAAATGTGTTACATGACATATTTGGGAAAACATTTATGTCTGCCTTCCCCATTTATGTCCATTCAATGTGAAACTATGAGATGGATCATGGAACTTTGGTGATTCAAGTTGAAGGAGTCATTTTCCACGTGAGAGTGGTTTTATTAAGCTTGCCCATAATTAAATTTTAATGCAGGTCTGAGGCAATTATGAATATAGAAACATGAAAATATGCCTATCATTTATGTCTAAAAGGGTTTGGAATCGAAATGATGGAACTTGGAATTATCATGGAATAAGTTACAACTTGCAAGTGGACTCTGGTACTGGTCAGGTGAAGGCAGGGTCAGGGGAAGACGGGCAACAACGGTCTCACGATCCATAAACTCATGAGTGATAGGCCATGGCATGATTTTGACACAAACCCAAATTTCCATGGCTGGGATTTTATAAGTCTACACTTTATACAAAATTTTGAATTTTTCTTTGCATTTCCCAAAAACTTGGCAAAAACAAAAATTAGCATTTTTTTTATAGGTAAATATTTAATGCAACTTCTGGACCATGTTGGAAGGGTGTTGATGGGTAGTTATGGGCTCAATTTTGACCCCTGATATGGTGATCGTAAGCTTAAACAAGTTTACAAAGAGAAATGCCTCGGAATGATGTGTACAAATAATACTTGAGAGTATACTTATAGACTTCTCAAGAAGTAGGGTGCCCTCCTAGATAGAGGTTACAGGCCCACATAAGATTACCTAAGTTGGCGTTAACCATAACCTAATATTATAATAAATGAACATAAGTTGGAATTTGCCACATACGTTAATTATATAATTTGGGCCCATTGTAACCAGATATGAAGATTACACCGTTCTCAACACTTTTTATTCTAAATTTTGCTTAGATGTGAAACTTTGAAGAAATAACCATATGCTCAGGTAGAAATGATAAGGATATTATGTCTTATATGGTAACAGTAAGGAGGTTATATCTTATATAGACATCTATAATTGAATACAAATTTCAATATGGAACTCAACAACAAAGTCAACACTAACAACCAAACATGCAAGAGAATTATAACTATATTGGCTTCACCTCGAAACAATGAATTTTGTTATCTCCCCTTAAATGTACCACACTAGAGGTGTTACAAATAGCCACCAAAGGGAAATATGCATATGTATATTTTGAAGGGAGTTCAAAACAAATTGTTCGATGCAAATAGAGTATGGGCTCTTCATTTGCTTGGCTTTGAATAAATGACAAAATTATTCACATATGATAGGTTTTGTTGATGATTTTGAAATCATTATCGATTGGGATCTAGAATAGTGGTAAGTTGAAGTTCTTTCCATGTGATGACCTAGATTCAAAACCCAACAAGTGTGATCCCTATGATAATGCAATTGATCGGGTGATCTGAAAATGAAAAAGGTTTGTGTGTACAAATTTTCAAGTGAAATAGTTATGTGACTTAGGCAATTGGATCAAGTTGCAAACACATAAACTTAATGAGATTTTTTACTTAAAATGAGCAGCAGAAACAGACATAAACAGCCATCAAAAACAAGCACATGACACAACAAAATGATAAAGGAGTTCACCCCTCTCTTGGGATACATCTCCTGGTCCAACTTCCAATGGATCATTTTCATTATATGCTCAAAGTTTCAAAATCAATGCTTTAGAATGCTCAGAATGCAAAATAGATGGCTCCAATGGCTCCAGAATGTCCAAAAACCCCTAGTTCGGCTCTTCTTGCACTTGGTTTGGCCAAAAACTGAGAAAAATACACTGCCTTGAAGATTTTTCCAATAGCTTGTTGTACCTTCTCACCAAAACGCACCTTTGTGTGACTGAACCTGGCTCTAAGCATTTTCCATGCCAAAAACCAGCACGAGCACCATTCCGCAAATTCGGGCAAAATGTCACACCATTAGCAAGCATAGGTGCCTTTCCCGGCGGAGGTTACGGTCGTGTGGCCCCATGTGGCCTGGCACCGACCTAAAATTACGCACCTGGTGATCTATCCATTGAAAACCCCGCGCACTGGTCATATGGAAAAGGTTGAGTGTAGTGAGACCACAGGTTGGGGCTAAGCCCTGACCCTTTTCCACCCAAACCAAAGTTTCATTCAAACTTAAATATAAGTTTTAGAGTTAAGGGTTAAGAAACATGTGTGGGCGAGCTGGTAGCCTAGCCTTTGCCAATACTTTTCCCATGCCTGAAGGTCGTGGTTTCTACTCTGGTGGAGTCCAACAACTTTTAAACCATAAACCATTGTGGGGTGCCACGTGGAACCTTTCCATTTTTCTGTACACTAACACGTGTCTACCACTGGTTGGTCCACATCAACCCTTGCACGATCACCTTGCCATGTTAGCGCCTACCCAATCTGCACCTTCCATGTCCATCGTACATTCGTACGATCAGCTGACACGTGGACTGTACGGATTACACAGTCAGCATTTTTTTTGCTTGTTTGGAAAAGTGAACAGAACGTGATATCTTAGCCATACGGACTCTGTTTGAGCCCGCTCAAGTTGCATTGGGATCATGAGGATGAGATATATGCAATGAATCTATTTTTGAGCAATTCTGAGCACTTTGATTTTTGAGCATTTTTTGTATCCCCTGGATCACTCCTCCCCATTGGGAAGCTTTTGGACCTCCAAAAGACTAATTTCAGTCAATCTGAAGATGAGGGTATATTTCCCTCACCTTTCCAACCTAAATCCATCTATCTTCTCTTGAATTTGTACCTTTAATACCAACACGAAGGTATTCCACATTCCCTCATTTTGAAGTTCTTATCTTTCTATCAAGGATTGTATCCTCATGCGATTCTGAAAGATATTCTGGCGAGAAGTCATCTATGGAAGGAATCTGAATATGCTCTCCTTGATCATCAATCAAAGGAGGGTCATACAATCTCAAATTCTCAACATTAACAACTGCATACATTTGCATATAAGGAGGCAAATCCAAACAGAAGGCATTGTTATCAATCTTTTCAAGAATCTTGAAAGGTCCATATCTAATTGGTTTCAGTTTTTCACCTTCTCCTTTAAACCTCTCTTTGCTAATGTAAAGCCAAAATTCATCTCCAACTTGGAAACTATGATCAACACAATGCTTGTCATGTCTTTTCTTGTACTTGGCTTGGCTCTTTTCCAACTGTTCTTGTACCATTTTATGCACCAACTGAATTTGTTCAATGAACTTATTATCTCTATCAATGTCATAATGACCATCAATAGCAATATCATTCCCAAAGATAAAATCTAAAGGAGATTTTGGCAAATAACCAAAACATGCCTCAAATGGAGATGTTTGAGTCGAAGAATGCTTAGCCCAGTTATAATCATGTTGAATGTAGTGTAGGTGCTCATCCCAATGCTTACGATGTTTGTTGCAATAACCATGAAGAATGTGTACTATTTTTATATTCACCACTTTTGTTTGACCATCAGTTTGTGGATGAAATGTTGTGTTATTTTTCATCTTGGTGTCCATGAGTGCCCATAAGATTGACCAAAAGTTCCCAATAAATCGAGAATCTCGATTAGAAATAATGGATTTGGGGAACCCAAAATGTACCCAAATATGCTGAAAGAACATTTGTGTTATTTTTTCAGCTGTAACTTGCTTCTTACAAGCCATCAAAATACACATTTTGCTGAAACGATCAACCACAACATAAAGATAATCGTGATTCTTTTTAGACATGGGTAATCCTCCTACAAAGTCCATGGAAATGCTTTCCCAAGGACGAGAAGGAACCAGAAGTGGAGAATACAAACCCAACTTTATATTGCTAGGCTTACGTGTAACACATAAAGAACATCCTCTTACATATCTTGAAACACTTTCATTCATTTTAGGCCAATAGCAATACCTTTGCAAATTATCCATCATCTTGCCTACACCAAAGTGGCCAACAATAAGAGAATAATGTGCTTCCCTTATGATGTTGACTCTTTCACCCTGTGGAATACATAGCTTTCCAAGATGAAACAAAAGCTTATGATGCATATGGTAATCCAATTCCTCAACTTGGTTAGAATGACACAACGTTGCATAAACCTCTTTAAAATCAACATCTAAAGCATATTGTTCAACATAGCTCTCATGAATGGTAGAATTATACTTAAGAATAATTGAAGCACTAATAATAGGCCTAGAAATCATATCAGTAACTTTGTTATAAATGTCTTTCTTATACCTGATAACCAAGTGGAATTGTTGTAGAAAACACATCCATCTAAAGTGTCTTGCTTGTTGTAGCTTTGTTTGTGATTGTAAGTATTGCAATGGTTGATGATCTGTGCGAATGATAGTTTATTTTCCCAACAAATAATGTTTCCATTTTTTCACACTTTGCACCAATGCATACAACTCTTTATCATATGTAGGATAATTAATCACAGCACCATTAAAAGTTTCAGAATGAAAACAAATGGGCTTACCATGTTGAAACAAGATTGCTCCCATGGCATAATTACTTGCATCTGTTTGTATCTCAAATGGTTGTCTCAAATCAGAAAGTACAAGAACTGGAGCTGAACTAATCTTCTCCTTCAATGCATCAAAAAAAATTTGTTGCTTGCCTCCCCATTGGAAAACTTTCTTAATACTTATCACTGTATGTAATGGAGCTGCAATTGAAGAGAAGTTAGCAATAAACTTTCTCCAATATTGGGTTTCTCCCAAAAAGCTTCTTACCTCTGTCACGTTGTTGGGCTTAGGCCAATCCAAAATGACTTTGACCTTGGAAGGATCTATTTTCAGTTCTCCTCCTCCAACAATATGTCCCTAGTAAACAAGTGAGGTATTTCCAAACTCGCATTTAGACATCTTTAAAAAAAAAAAATCTTCTTCAAGACATATAAAACTTGTTTCACATTCATAACATGCTCTTCACAAGATTTGATAAATATCAAAATGTTATCCAAATAGACAATTACACAATCATCAAGAAAAGGCCTTAAAACATCATTCATAACTCTCATGAATGTAGCAGGAGCATTACAAAGTCCAAATGGCATAACCAACCATTCAAACAATCATTGCTTTGTTTTGAAACTTGTCTTCCATGTGTCTCCTTCAGCAATCCTAATCTGATGATATCCACTTCTAAAATTCAACTTAGTAAAATACTTAGAATATTTCAATTGATCAAGCAAATCATCAATTCTAGGAAGAGGATAACGATTATTTACTGTAATCTTGTTCAAGGATCTTAAATCTACACACATGCGCCATGTACCATCTTTATTTGGTACTAAAACAATTGGTGACCCGCATGGTGATGTGCTTGGCATGATAACCCCTTTGCCAAGGAACTCTTGGATTTGTTTTTTAATTTCAGCATTCTCCATGACTAACATCTTGTACATACCAATGTTTGGAAGAGGACAATATTGTTGCAATTGAATCTCATGTTGGATACCTCTTTTAGGAAGCAATCATTTTGGTTCCTGAAACATCTCATCATATTGGTTAATAACCTCATATAAATCAGATTTTAACTTTGCATAACAACCTTGGAAAGCTTATTTTTCAACATTGTTTTTGGGTTTGATCATCAAGAATACAAAGTTCTTACTAGCATTGACTAATCTCTTCATATGTCCAGTATTTACAAGTGACAAATTCAACTTCTTTGTATGTGCTCTAACAATGTACTCAACTCCATTTTTAAACAAATGATATTTTTTCTCATGACAATGAAATATGGCTCTCCTACCATATAAATATGGGCTTCCCAACACAATACCACAAATATCCAATGAATAACATCAAGCTCTACCTCATCTATAAATTTTGCAGTGATGGTAAATCTAAGTTTACATATTCTTATCACATGCAATTTGGCATTGTCACATGTCCATCCTAGAGGATATGGTTTAGGATGAGGAGTAGTTTCCAAATGCAATTTCTTAACAGTATCTTCATATATGAGATTTGCTTGAGATCTAGTATAAAAAAGAGTATCTATCTTGGTATGCTTTGAAATAACCCTTATGTGGAAAAGATTTATTCTTTCTTTTTCTTGTTGAGTTTCATTGAGGCTACTACTTGAAGAACTAGTACTTGCAATAGAATCCTTACCTTGAAAACCCATGGCTGTGATTTTTGTTTCATCGCCAGAATCAGATCCTAAATCATGTTGTGTAGTTGCAGCAGTCTTTGGTTTCCCTTCGTTATTGAACTTTTTGGGTCTCATTTCAGGATGGAGTTTCCAACAATAGTCTTTATCATGGTCATCTTTTGAACAGTGTTTACATGTGAGTTTCTCTCCCTCTTTCTTGACTGGAGCATTATTACTTCCATTTCCTTTGAATTTCCTCTTTCCCTTGTCTCCATTAACAAATGGCTTCTTACTGCCCTCTTGAGGAGTATTCTTCCCTCTTGCTTCCAAATGAGTTGCATGTACACAAACTTCATCTAGATTTGTAAGGTTAAACATGAGAATTGTGTGTCTTAAATAGCTATGCAATCCTCCAATGTATTTGAGTAAAGTTTCTTGATAAGATAAATCTATACCCAAAATCAAAGCTCTTCTTCTAAATTCTTGAGTGTAGCTTTGCACACTGTGCCCTTTAGCTTGTATAAAATTTTGTCAATCCATGATAGTTTTTTACATGTACGCTAATGGATAAAATCGCCTTTTAAGTGCAACAACAAAATTATTCCAAGAGGATAAAACTTTACCATGCTTTTTCATGTCCTCTTGAGTTTTGGCTTCCCACCAAATGAGTGTTGCACTTTCCAATCTAAGAGAAGCAAGTTGAATCTTAGTTTCATCATCTTTGATTCTTTGTATCCTACAATACACTTCAATCTGATGAATCCAGTTATCCATTTTCTCAGCATTTACCTCTCCATTGTACATAGGCAATTCAAACTTAATATCAAGCTTAAGCAAAGGAGTTTGTGGAGGAATTTTACCATGTTCTTTTGGAGAATTTGGAGGTGGTTGTGAAATGGTAGAATTAGTGGAAGGTGGAGGTGAAGGAGATGGAGTATCACCATTCCCTCCATTTCCTTTTGGAGTTTTATCACCAATATCTTCATTACCTCTTGTAGGATTTGAGCTTTAACCTTGCAACCTTGCATTCCTTTCTTCAAATAAAACTTTCACCATTTATGTCATATCATAAAAATCTTTTCTGAAAGTTTCATCTTCGGAAGTAGGGATTTCATGACTCTCCTCATTAGCCATACTTGGTGAATGCCTCCTTGAAGCTTGAGGTGAATATGTAGTTCTCCTTCTTGAAAGTTCAGAACTTGGCTCTACAAGTTGACCTTCTCCTCTTGTGAGATTCAACCTTGTAAGCATCAGAAAAGAAACACTTGCAAACAATCAAACCTTCAAAAACCTTTGCTCTGATACCAACTGATCTGAAAATGAAAAAGGTTTGTGTGTACAAATTTGCAAGTGAAATAATTATGTGACTTAGGCAATTGGATCAAGTTGCAAACACACAAACTTAATGAGTTTTTTTAATTAACATGAGCAACATAAATAGACATAAACATCCATCAAAAACAAGCACATGACACAGCAAAATGATAAAGGAGTTCACCTCTCTCTTGGTCTACATCTCCTGGTCCAGCTTCCAATGGATCATTTTCATTATATGCTCAAAGTGTCAAAATCGGTGCTTTATAATGCTTAGAATGAAAAATAGATGGCTCCAATGGCTCCAATGGCTCCAAAAACCCCTAGTTGGGCTCTTCCTGCACCTGGTTTGGCCAAAAACTCAGAAAAATACACTCCCTGGAATATTTTTCCAATAGTTTGTTGTACATGCTCACCAAAACGCACCTTTGTGTGACTGAACCTAGCTCCGAGTGTTTTTCATGCCAAAAACCTAGCACACGCACCATTCTACAAATTCAGGCAAAATGTCACACCGTTAGCGAGCATAGGCACCTTTCTCGACGGAGGTTATGGTCGTGTGGCCCCATGTGGCATGGTGTCGACCTAAACTTACATGCCCATTGGTCTATCCGTTGAAAACCCCGCGCACTGGTCTTGTGGAAAAGGTTGAGTGTAGTGAGATCGTGGTTGGGGCTAAGCCCCAGCCCTTTTCCGTTCGAACCAAAGTTTCATTCGCACTTAAATATAAGTTTTAGACTTAAGGGTTAAGAAACATGTGCGGGCGGGCTGGTAGCCCGGCCTTTGCCAAGACTTCTCCCACGCCCGGAGGTCGCGGGTTCGACTCCGGTGGAGTCCAACAACTTTTAAACCATAAACCTATTACGAGGTGCCACGTGGCGACCTCTGGCTGGGCCACATGGCACCTTTCCATTCGCTCATACACTAACACGTGTCGACCACTGGTTGGTCCACGTCAACCCTTGCACAATCACCTTGCCACGTCAGTCGTACGGTCAGCTGACACGTGGATTGTACGGACTGCACAGTCAGCATTTTTTTTGTCAATTTGGAGAAGTGGACAGAATATGATATATCAACCATACGGACTATGTTTGAGCCCATTCAAGTTGTGTTGGAATCATGAGGACGAAATCTACACAATGAATCTGTTTTCGAGCAATTCCGAGCACTTTGATTTTTGAGTGTTTTTTTTATCCCCTGAATCACTAAGATTTCCAAAAGTGTGAGGTCTTGTTAATGCAATAAACACAGATTCAATGTGAATGTGACACCACTATTAATGGTCCCATGCTAATGCAAATTATGCAAATGAGGCCATGTGCAAATCCTTGGGGACTTTAACAAGATAGATACCCCGCAATCGGAGTATCACATCCAAAAATCATCATATTATAAAGTTGATATCATAAGTTCCACGTTGTCCATTCAAACAGATGTAACCAACCATATAAAGATATATACTTTAAAAACAAATATATCAATATAATTAAATAGAAATATATACTTTAAAAACAAATATATCAATATAATTAAAATATTGCAAGGAAATAATTTAAATATATAATATAATAGAAGGTGGGTTTTAGCCTTTCAATCATACCTT
>ML816764.1:92469-114343 GCA_009831015.1 Picea engelmannii | reverse complement strand
CACAAAACTACATCTTCTCATACTGCAACATTAGAATGCTATTATAATCATACTTCAACATTGGAATATTTTTGCCTTATGAACATTCCTCCATTTAATTGCATTAAATTCAGCAGGGACTACGCTGCTCCGCTGCCCTTGTTTTCTATGTATTGAAGTAAAGGTAAACAATGTATTAAAATGATGTTCTTTACTACATTTTAAAAGTATGGAACATTAGATTAATTAAGGAGACACAATTATATGAAAAATAGTAATTTCAAAAAAGTAAATGGAAAAAAATATTTTTAAGATTGAAAGAAGCATGGAAAAATGATTAAAAACACCATTGGATAAAAAAAAGAAAATTGAAAATTTTGAAAATACATGAAAAATAGGCATTTAAAAAAATATTGTGGAAACATTGTGGATCGAAAAATCATTTAATAAGGGAGGGGGGGGGATACTATTTTTTTTTTAAATAGTTTTCTCTATACAATGGTAGGGTTAGGGCTTCCGAGTCGCGCTTTTGAACCCTTGTGATCGCGTGTAGGCTACCATGGCCCCCTCTAAGGGGGGGGATCCACCCCATGGGTCCTCGTCCTCGGATCTACAAGCCTTTTAGGCCCTGATCTTCTCCTACGCAAAGGCACACAAGGTAACTCCATCCCGATTCGTCAAAATATCGGGAGAAATCCCAAAGGTAGTTATGCATGCTGCTTCGACTCGACTGCTAGCCCTCGGACTGGTTGACAAAGGATTGATAGGGCAATTCACAGGATTGTGGCCCTCCCCAAAATCCATGCATCACTGGTTAGAATTGAACTGACGCAAACTGATCCAGGGACAGATGTTGGCGACCTTTTACGATAAGGGTTTCTTCTCTTTCTTATTCGAAAAAAGAAGAAGATAGGGACTTGATTTTCCGAAGCAGCCCATATTTCATGGGTGCTTGTGGAATGTATCTTAATAAATGGACCCCTGATTTTAGCCCAGAAAATGATATCCCCTCAGCAGTTCCTATGTGGGTAAGAATGTCATTCCTCCCATTACATTGTTGGAATGATGAAACCATAAGAAATATCGACAACTCATTGGGAAAATATATCGATCGTGCTGAACCACGAGAGTGACTTCAAGCTTGTGCCAGACTCTGTGTGGAGGTAGATTTGGAAAAAGGCCTCCCAGAAGTAATACAATTGAATTTAGATAACTGGTCTTATATTCAACAAGCAGATTATGAGCAAATCCCCTTCAAATGTAAAGCCTGCCATGAATATGGACATTTTACAAAAAATTGCCCTCGGGTCAAGGAAACTCGGGACCAATATTCGAAACAAGATCAATGGCAACAACCAAAAAGGAAAAAAGCTACTAGAAAAAACCCCTCAAACCCTCCACAAGGGCAAGGAGAAAAATCTCCAGGCCCGAGAGAAAGGCCTTCAGGCTCTCCACATAAAGGAGAATCAAGTCACAACCGATATGTTGGACTACCAATAAAAGGTAACACAAAAGACCCCAGGGAACACCAGGTAGAAAATGGAAAAAAGAGACCAGAGGAAACAGAGGAGGAAGCCATAAAAGGTAAAAAGAAAGAAATCTTGATGACAAGTGGGGAATCCACAACAAAATCTCATCCAAATCTCTCCCCAGAGCCCCCAGACTTTTCAGAAGACGAAAGACATGATACTTCTGACAGTGACATAGATCTAGAGGTCACCCAACCAATTACAACAAAAAAACCAGGAAGAAAATCTCATAGAAACAAAAGAGAATCGGCTGCAGACATAGAAGATGAGTTAGGCATCCAAAAAACAATAGAGGAAGCATTATAAAAAGAAGGAAAATTTGGGAAAAATAAGTCTGCCCAACACAAGGGAGCAACATCCCGCCCTCTAAAGGGGGGGGCACCAAAACCCTCTGATAAATGATGAAAGTTGTCTCCTGGAACTGTAGAGGATTAGGGAGCAAGGATAAAAAAGAAGAAGTTCGAAAATTACTAAAAATAAAAAAACCCTCAATCCTCCTACTCCAAGAGACAAAAATGAGGTACCTGGAAACCCTCCAACTATTGCAAAGAATATGGAAAAAAGGTGATGGAAAAACAATCAATTCTAGAGGAGCCTCGGGAGGAATAGGTACATTCTGGAACACATAAGATTTCAAGCTAGAGGAGTAGGTGTAGTCCCAATTCTGGATGAAGGTATCCCTAACTAGGAAAGCTACAGGTATGTTATAATCCATCATAAATGTTTATATGCCAAATAATTATCTAGAAAAGTAGAATGTCGGTGATCCCTTCAGGGCCTGGCCATTGAAAATCCCCCTCAAAACTTGATCATTGTCGAGGACTTCAACACCACAAGAGGATTAAAGGAAAAACAAGGGGGTATTATCGTGAGGGATCAATTTAGGGAAAAAATGGATGATCTAATCTCGGATCTGGATCTCTTCGATGTTCCACTTGTTAAAGGTATGTACACTTAGAACAACAAAAGAGCGGGACCGAGTCACATTGCGGCTAGGCTGGATCGGTTTCTAATAAGAAACTCTTTTTGGCCCTTCCAGACAAATCCTGTTCTTTGAATATTCCATGGGCAGGATCAGATCATCGTCCTATTTCTCTAGCATTCGAGACACAAAAAAATTGGGGCCCTATTCCCTTCAGATTCAACCCCTTATCAATGGATCGACCAAAGTTCCTTCCCTCTATCTCTCAAATCTGGAATCAATGGATTATAGGTTCTCCAAATTATATCTGGGAGCAGAAGTTGAAGTTGGTAAAAGGATTCCTTAAAGAATGGGCAAAAACCTCCTCGAACCCGATCCAGAACAATGTTAAAGAAAAAAAGTTTCAACTCGAATACAAGAGGAAATGGAGACAAAAGAGGTTCAACAAAGCCATATAATGACTGAACAAAAATTCCACAAAGAATACATTCAAGCGCTAAACGAAGAAGAAACCATCTGGAGGTTAAAATCCAAAAATCTTTGGTTGAAAGAAGGGGACCAAAATACATCCTTCTTCCACAGACAAGCAAAAGTCAAACTTTGGGCCAATCAAATCTCTGAAATCAAAACATCGGAAGGGCAAATTATAAAGGATTTCGACCAAATCAAACAACAAACTACTAATCATTTCCACAAGCTCTACACTTCAAATGGAAGATCAAAGAAATGAGACCTCGCTGACTCTCTTCTCAACCACATCCCAAGCAAAATTACGGATGAAGATAATCTAAATCTCAATCGACAAATTGAAGAAGCAGAAATCCTAAAATCTATCAATCAATTCAACAAAGATAAAGCTCCAGGGCCAAATGGTTTCACCCTTCATTTCTATAAAAACTCTTGGCACATAATCAAGCATGACTTCCCCAGAATGATAAGATTCATTCATAAATAAAAAAGCATGGGAGGAGCCAACAATTCCTCCTTCTTAGCGCTTATACCAAAATAAAATGGTGCCTCTACACTGGATAGATTTAGACCCATTTCTCTCTATAATATTTCTTATAAAAGCATTGCTAATAGGTTGAATCATTTTCTCAGATCACCAATCCTTCCTAATCAAGGAGGATTTGTGGCAGGCTGACAAATTTGGGACAACTTTATTCTGGTGCAAGAAGCAATTCACTCCAGCAGCTCTCGAGGGGAACCAGGCATGGCAATAAAATTGGATATAGAAAATGCATTTGATAGAGTAGAACATGAATTTATTTTCAAGGTTATGAAAAAATTTGGGTTCAGTCGAAATTTTGTGTCATGGACGGGAACATGCATTGTGTCCCCTTGGATTGCCCCCCTCTTAAATGGAAGACCAACTCCCTTCTTTAGGGCCTTCAGAAGACTAAGGTAAGGCTGCCCACTCTCCCCTCTTCTGTATGTGATCATGGCAGAGACTCTTAATCGAACGTTGGAGTGGGAAAGCACCAATGGCTCAATCCCAAGAATCAAAATAGCTCAGGGTGTCAAACGAATCAACCACTCACAATTTGATGATGACACGATTCTCTTGAGTGGAGCTTCAAAAACTATGGCTAGAAGACTAAATCAAGTTCTGGACACCTTTCTCTTAGTTTCGAGTGGGCTCTTAAATTAGAAAAAATGTCAAATCTATGTATGGAACATCTCAGCTATTATCAGAGCAGGGATCACTCAAATTCTAGGCTTTGGCATCTCTTTGGACTGAAAAACTTTCAAATATCTTGGACTACCTTTGTGCTTAAAATCGCTCCTTGGTGAGTATTGGCAACTCTCTCTTCAAAAAGTCAGGGAAAAGATGGAGTCTTGGGGATCAAGGTGGCTCAATCCAGCGGGGAGGGTGATCCTGATAAAATCAGTCTTATCCGCTCTGCCCGTCTTTCAATTCTCTTCCCTTTTGGCCCCAAAGGGAGTTTTGAAAGACATGGCCCAACTCATTCACAAATTTATGTGGAAAGGGGGGAAATCCAACTCCAAAAAATTCCACCTAGTGAATTGGGACACAATATCCTCACCCCAAGAAAGTGGGAGACTGGTAATTAGAGATCCTGAAGTGGCAAATATAGCAATGGGAGCCAAGCTTCTCTAGAGGATAGTGACGGAAAAAAGGATTGGTGGAAAATGGCTATAATAAAAAAATATAAGCTGGGAGGAAGAAAAAGATGCATGGATAACACGCCTCATCCCCAACCTGGATCGCAAATCTGAAAAACCATAAGAGTTGTTATTCCCTTCTTTAAGGAGCATCTCTCGTGGATTATGGGAAATGGAAAATTGATCAGGCTTTGGCAAGACCCAATACTGGGAGCCGACCTCATCTCCTGAGAGGCAGAATTCGGTGATCAAAAAATATGGTTGATCGCCGAGCACAAAAGCACTCTCTTTGACATCTCAACTTGGAATGAAAATGGCAGTTGGAAGGAGTGGATCTTGGGAGGTGTTCCCGCTCACATGTCCAACCAAGCTCAAGTTCCGTTTTCAACCCTCAAAGGAGCAACTCATATTCTCAGAGATATTCCAAACGGTCATGGTTGGGGAACAATTGTATACTCAGTAAAAGAAGGATACAACACGCTCCTCTCCTCTTTAAGGGTGCTCCAGAACTCAACAAAATGGAAAAATGTTTGGAGCCAAGATTTTTTGCCTAAAATAAACATCTTTATTTGGTCCCTAGCTCATGGAAAAATTCGAACGGGCGAAAATCTAATGAAAAGAGGTTTCCATGGTCCCTTCAATTGCCCCCTTTGCCAAACTAGTCAAGACACGATTCACCATCTCTTTTGGGATTGCTCCTTTTTGACAACAGTCTGGAACGTGGCTTTTGGAGATCTTACACGTCAAAAAAGATGGCCCTCTGTTCTAAATCCTAGCTTGGGAAATTGGGAAAATTTATATCAGGGCTCCTTCCAGGAAAAACCAATCTTCAAGCGACTGTGGAGGGCTCTCCCCAAGTTCATATGTTGGCAGATTTGGCTAGCAAGAAACAAACAAATCTTCTAGAGAAAAAGATCCCCTCTCCAAAGTATTGCTAGCAAGGCCAAATGCTTCTCTCGGAAGTAATGAACATTAAATCATTGAACATAGAAGATTCGCCCAATTGGAGTATCCCAGAGAAGGACTGGATCACAAGTTTTAATCTTCACTCTGGTAAGAATTCAGATTCAATGCAAAGATTGTGCTGGCAGCTTCATACTCTCCATAATATAGATGATTGATTCCAAAAGCAACAGGCTCATACACTATGTTTTGATGGCGCTTCAAAGGAAAACCCAAGGGAGGCAGGTGTCGGGGGGGGTTCTCTACGAATCGAGAGGAAAAACAATTTTAAATTACTATTGGAATATCGGGAAAGACAACAACAATAAAGCAGAGGCTTATGCCTTACTCAAAGGCGTCCAATGAGCAAAGACCCGCCAAATTTCCAATATGAATGTTCTAGGCGACTCCAAGACTATTATAAGGATGATGTTCCAGGGGACAGACCCAACAAATTTGAGCCTAAAAAGAATAATTGATCAAATACGAGTCAACTCATAGTCCCTCAAGCCAGCATTCTTTCACATTCTAAGAGAACATAACAAGGCAACATATAAACTTGCGAATGAAGCCATTGGGAAATTTCCTGGAACCTTAGGCGTGGAGGGTGTTGAAGCCTTATCCCCCTTAACCTAATGCGTCAAATGACTAGGAGCTAGCGCACAAAGGTTGGTGGTGGTGATTATTGGAGCTCCAACACAAACAAGGATAGATGGATCAGGCACGTGGACACCAGCGTAAAAGAGGATAGGTGGATCAAGCACATGGAGTAGGCCAACAACAACGGGGAATGGTGGAGCAGACGGGTGGCAAGTGTGATTTCGACGTCTCACAGGCCAAGTACAACTGCGGCTAACAACTTAGGTGACGACTCCATCATGGTTTCGGGTGGCCAGTTATTTCATCCATTCGAGCTTGTGGGAACACAAGGAATGAAGGCTCTGACGCAGATGGATCGTGCGTGCAACAACCCAAACATGCAGGTAATTTGTCAAGGTGACACCAGGTTCATACCCAAGCCCGCAGACATGAAGGCCTCAGGTACATCGCACCAGATAGATTCTGTGACCTTTCTGTTTAGCACAAACTCAACATTAATCGTAACATGGGGGAATTTCGGCCAGTACTTGTCCTTGCAGGTGAAAAGTCTATTTGTGGTTTTGGTAAGCCATTTTCGACCAATGCTCTCCTCTTACTACTTAGGTTGCTCCTTAACTTTTGTCTTTCAGAATTTCTCCTTCCAGAGTCTCTGGGCTCCCCCCCGTTATTCCTTGAATCGCCCACCTCCACGCCCTCCGCCTTGTCTTTGCTCCACCCAGAACTTAACCCAGTGGTCTTAGTTGATTATGTTGATCTCCTTCCAGAGTCTCTGGGATCCTCCCTGTTATTCCTTGAACTGCCCAACACCACTCCCTTCGCCTTGTCTTTACTTCGCCCAGAACTTAACCCAGTGGTCTCTGTTGTTTTCGGATCTGCCTGTCCTTTCTCCATTACATAGAAATCCCAATTCGCTGTAGCTTTGCGTCCCCCTTAGCAGCTTGGACAATTCTTAGAGGAATCAAAGCGCTTCAACACTAGTACATATGTAGGGTGTCAAGGGCCTTCTTGTTGGCTCTGGTCAGTTGGATTTCGAGGAAGAATGCATGGGCTGCCAAAGAACGTGAAATCGTATGGGAGCACTCAACTCCACTCTGGCATTTCAAATTGAAACCCTCTCTCAACACAGACACTTGATTGAAAGGCTTCAAGATGAAAGTTATGCCCATAGGCTGAGTCAGATTGAAGAGCAGCGTAGCAGTATGGAGATAATATAGTGCCATTTGGATCAGCTTGAACGAACTCACCAGCAACCAAGCACACCGAAAAGCACCCAGGGAGCGT
The DNA here is from genome assembly GCA_009831015.1 of Picea engelmannii. Lineage (NCBI taxonomy): Eukaryota > Viridiplantae > Streptophyta > Pinopsida > Pinales > Pinaceae > Picea > Picea engelmannii. Next base: position 106,963 of record ML816764.1, on the reverse strand, counting down.
CCAAAAATGTAAACTCGGTCACAATCAACCAAATTTCAGACCTCAATGAGCCCCATCCAGACTCAATTTGGGAGCAACAGGGTCATTCAAAGATCAAAATGGAACCAGGTAGTTGAGTCCTTTTAAAATTCAGTTGCCATGTTTTGCTTTTCGATATATATCCGCGGAGTATTTTATAGATTATATTTTGCGAAATATAATCAATGTAGTAGAGCTAGGGAAGGTGGAAACTCTATGAACACCAATTTTGTTTTAATATCTCCAAGCTTCAAAGTCTTTATTTCTCAAAGGCCTCTTATGGCCCTTTTTTTGTAATACAGTGGATTTATCCACACTTTTTAATATATATTTCCCAGTTCTTGTAAGAAATAAAAATTAAGGGAGGGGGGGCGCTACCAGTAGCACCATTTTTAAAAACGGTGTAAAAAACTTGACCCCCCCAAAAACGAGAACTCTATCATTAAGTTGGTAACTATGTTTCAACAATATTTGTCAGTTTTCCCATATTTACAAGTTCCTTAATCGCATTATTTTCCCACCCATAGAGGTATTGAATGAGTTGATTCGATGGTATACTCTAGGTATTTGTTTACTAGAATTGCTTTTAATTTCCTATACATTCCATATGTTACCTTTCCAATTCAAAAATTCCTTGATCTAATTTAAAGAAGAAAGAATCGAAGTGGATAGATCTTATTGATTTTCAAAGGAGATTGGGAATTGAATGACTTTCCATTGGACCTATTTGACATGATTTGTTATTTCTTTGGCCAATTACTCAAAATCCCCGGTCGTTGCATTTATTGATGTTAGCAATGCATAGTACACAATTAGGATCATTTGCTTCTCAATATATTATACTTTTCTTTCCTATGCGGGATCTGGAATAAATTTCCATTCACCCACTTTTATCTGTACAGGGGGGGAGATGTTTATATTTGGACACAAAGTTAGTTTCGTACACTATTGGTCATTCTATCTTTCCCCTACTTAGAGCTTTAAGTATGAATCTCTAGGGATCTGAAAGACCAACATTAGGTTCAGGAATATTGGACAACAAATATTATTTCTATGTGTTCTTCATGGTTTATTTGTTTTTTTCACTTTGTGATTTATTTATTTTTTCATTGCTTGTAGTTAAAAATATGGTAATGAGATGGGATGTTTGTTCCATTTGCTCATAAGGATTACCGAATTGGGATGTTAGATGCCGTTATCAATGTTTTTTTAATATTATTATTACTTGTTTAATAATTTTTAAACATAATTAATATATTTAAAATATGATTGGTTGTGGTGTGAGTCTATTTATTACTTGATCGTCCTCCCTTTCTCGTTGTATAAGATAAAAATATTCTTATGGACAATATTCCACGATACCTCTTCTCACGTGTCTTTTTTCAAAATCTATTCATTGGAATTGTTTTTACAATATAGCTACCTCTCCATACACAACAATTATTATCTCGCATTGGTCGAGAGAAGTGGTCCATGGTAATATATAAGTTCCAATAAACAATGATCCTTATCACAATGGGGGAAACCACAAGGGAATGGTTGATCTGAATGGGATCTACATAAATAATTTGAATGGTTACTGGCTCAGGGAAACACAAGGTGCTCGAAAAACCAAGTCGTTTCATAACATAATAGAAGATCATGGTTAACAATGTAGGTGATGAGGATGAAGAGGCAATTGATATTGTGAAGGGACCCATGATAGATAGACTAACATTCATTGCGTCAAATAATGCCACGATGAAAATGTAATCATGGGAAGAAAAAAAGACAAAGAAAACATGAGAGAACCAAAGCATTAAAGTGTTTCCAAAAAAGACAAAAGAGGAAGAGAATCATTGGAGTTGGAGAAGTTGAACAATTGGAGAAGTCGAACCTTCCAGTTGAACCCAACATAACACATTTTCCTATAAAGTGAGGCAAAACAATGTAGAATAGGTTCTTTGGCTAAGATTGTGAAGGCAATGATGTAACAAATCCCTATGAAATGAATGTAAATGCTCCAAAGGGCCAAACTGAGTTGTACTCTTGTAAAAAGAAAAATATTGTCGAGAAATAAAGATTGACCAAACCCATTCAAATGCTTGAAATCATTTTTTTATTAATTGATTGTTAAACACAACAACTAGGCACCTTAGACCGTCCATCTACTTGCTTAAGATGAGATCAATGGTTGTGATAAGTTAATTGCCATAGTTTCATTCCCCAACTAGATTTATATTTCCAATTCCTTGTATTTAAACATTTAACTCTTTCTTAGATCGTTGGGCACTTGATAGGGCAATACACACTCTCTACTAGGATTGCTTACTATCTGTTTGGTGAGTAGAGCCATTCATAACCACAAATGATCCATACAACAATTATTTAAAGAGTTGGGATCATAGTATAGCAACAAGATTTGTTCGAAATGGTTAAACCATACCATATTGACCCATCCTCAACGTCTTGTATTGAGTTTAATCTTATAGCTAGCCACCATCGAGTTAATTTAATTATGAGATGGAAATAATCTTATTTTTTTTAATGTGTCTAGCCCATAGTGTGGTTATTACATCACATTTGCCTATATAAACAAATGCAACCTCTTTATGTGTCTTGTTTGCAAGGAATGAATTGAAGAAAGTGAAGCGTTACGCACATGAATGTGTCAATGTGGTCGTTAGTCACAATTGAATGAAAATGAGATTGTTGGGTTGTGCATTATACATAAACACATATTGTTATTGGATGGCATCATAAACAAGATAACATAGTCTTCATATTGGGAACCTGTCTAAAGGTTTTTCAAACAAAAAAATCAACATTTGGAACCTAAAATGAGCATGGAAAATAATCCATATCTATGAAGCATCCTTGAAATAATTAATCTCAATTTAGAGCAAATTGTAGTGACAACAAACTAAGTTATTCCACAGAGTATCCATGTTGATAAGACATACATGTCATGGGTATACTATTTACAAATCAATGGTTCTTCCTACTAACACAATGGTTGATTGTTTGCAGTGTAAGTAGGTTTGTTGCTCAACCTCCTCCTCCCTCTATGCAAAAATAAAAAAAATATCTCTCGCTTGCAATACTCCAAAGTACCCCTTTCATGGGACTTCTTAAAAAATCCCTATCACTAAGTCAAAATCACTTAACATCTATGTGACTTGGAATTGTTTCTACAACATAATTATACAAAAAAGTACTATCTACATTGGTGGAGAGAAGTGCTCCACGATAACATATAAGCTCCAATATACCATGAACTGTTATGCCAATGGGTACAACCACAAGGAAATGGTGCTTCCTATGAACATAATGGTTGATTAGTTGTGAGGTTAATATGCTTGTTGCTCAGCCTTCCTCCCTTCATTTTGTGAAAAAAGAAAAAAGAAAAGTAAAAGAACAAAAAAAAGCCTCTAGCTACACTCCACAATACCCCTTCCACATGCCTTGCTAAAAAAATCCCATTCCTAAGTCCAACACACCTAACATCTGTACGACTTGGAATTTGTTTATATGACATAAACACCTCTCTATTGTATTTTTTAAAAGAAAATCATATTACTTTGATAGGAATTAACCACTAAGGCTTTACAAGTTTGTTTTGTTTCCTTCTCATATTTTCTCTTTATCCCATTCTTCAAGAGAAATACCCATTACTAAGTCAAATATGCCTAACATATGCACATCTTAGAATTGTTTTTACAACATAATATTTTTTTATACCTCTCTATTATATAGAGAAAATGAAATTTCTTTGATAAAAAATAATCAATAAGGCTTTACAAGGTTGTTTTGTTTCCTTGTCATGGTTGTTTTCTTCAAGTTGGGACTAAGATGGTTTTCGATCCTTTGAGGATGGATTAAACAACTCAATTTTGGGACAATTGTTTATTTTGTTCATTTATGTAATAAAAGTAATTTTAAAATATTTGAAAAATCTATTTGATTATTGGTTTAATTTGTTTTGTTTTATAGTCATCATCCTTCTTCTTTGCATTGATGATATTCTTCTTATGGCAAGGCATCCCTTTGATCTTGACAAGAAACTAAGAATTCTCAAAAATTTATTTTGTAGCATGGGTATGATAGTAACATGGACAAAGCAAAGGTTATGATAATCAATTCCAAAAAGATCACTTACACTAGTTTTGTGTATGATAATAACATCTTCCTCCAGTAACATAGACAAAATAAAGGTTACGATAATCAATCCCAAAAACATCACTTGCACTAATATTATGTATGACAATAACAACTTAGAGGAAGTTGCTTCATATAAATATCTCACAATTTACCTTCACCATAAGCTTAAGTGGAACTATAGCATGGAAAAAGGGATGAATGAATGGTGGAAAGCCTATTTTGGTCTTTAAAACAATTATAAATTAGCGAACTTTTGGTTGTGGGAAAAAAAAAGTTCCTCTTTGAGAATCTTGTCACTCCTTGTTATCTTATATGGATTTGAAGTTTGGGGCTGCAACATCCATAGAGAATAGTGCTCGGCAAGATTAAGCAAATTCAATAGCATTTTATCACTTATAATCTTAAAATTAAAAGCAATATGCCCTATTCTATCCTCCTCATAGAAGCAGGTTTCCCCCCCATTGAGAGTATGGCTATGACTAGGTACCTAATGTACAAGCATGAGACAATTGACATGAAAGACAAGAGGTTTCCCAAGATTGCTTCAAACTCTAGTCAAAGCCACATGAAGCTTAAGAGGGGTTGACATAAAGATGTCAAGTATTGGTTAAATCATTGGGGAATTGAGGAGGAAATCGCTCGATAGAATATTGATACCATTAAAAATACTATTACATCTAAATTCAAGGAGAAATTTTTGTGCGATAAAGAATGAGAGGATAAGAGAAAACACAAATTTATAAAGATGTCACTCACTCTGATCTAGGAGATCAAAAATATATTTTTGTTATAACTATCATAAAGAAGAAAATCAACATTGCTAAAATAAGAATATATATTTTAAATTTACAACATTAGTTATGTTTTTATAGTTGACATCAATGATTTTATAGTTATATTGTAACTATATTTTTTATTACTTAATTTTAATTATTTATTATTTATTTTAAAAAACTTGAACTTTATAAATGTGTATGAACGTAAATTGAAAACTAATGAAAATATGTATCCATCATGCATATGGAAAACCAAATATTCACTGGAGGCTCAAATCTTTATGTGGTTCACAATCAAGAACAACACTCTTGCATGGGAAGTCATTTAGAAAATAAATAAATATGGGCCGAGCAGATACAATCTATGTCAAGGAGAGGAAAAAAACATAGGCCATTTACTAATATCTTGCATCTACACACATGAAGTTTGGGCTACATGTACTCTCTATTAGAAATAAAGGGCATAGAAAGGAGATACAGTTGTATAATACCTCATGAAATGGATATAAAAGTCATAACTTAAAGCTTACAAGGCCTCTCCTCGCATGCAGTGTCTGTCATTATGCATGATGACAGGGGGGTACGAGTGATGAGACTCCCCACCCTCGATGACAAATGATACCAGTCCACCCTTCCTGTCATGCTTCAAGTGCTCCAATTGATGACCATCACCACCCTCTCACTCACATTGAGGTGGTCTCACACACCAAAGTTTTAGTGGGCATTAAAGTTCCGACAACGATCGAGGATAAACTCATTTTGACCTTGCCCTTGCATGATAGCCATGGAAGCTCGCCAACCCTCTAGTTAATAATTGATAATGGTTCTAGTCCTTCTGTGGGAGACTAACCCTTGCAGTGTTATGACAATGAGACTACCTCTTCGGATCATCAATGAACAACATTCAGAGGTAGGTTGCTGGTCCATTTGGGCCATAAATGAAGAGCTTGGGTTGGAAATTTTCGAAGTCTTGAGCTTGGTCTGCAACAAGCTTCGTGTTCTCCTTCTTACCTGCCAGTTTTCCCTTACCTTCTCTACAGTCAACCCTTCTCAGGTCCATATCATCTTTGCCATGGCCCCGCGAGGAAGACGACCCTCTCATCCTCTCTCTACCTAGAACCCTTGCCCCCCCTCTTCTTAGCTAACTCAAGCTACGAAAGAAACAATGGAAGCGACAATAGCTTATGCAGAGGATGTCCTGGATGTAGACAAAGGAAAAATGGCAAAGTTGGAAGAGGAGGTTCGACGACTGAGAGAGTTCCAAGATGATGAGGAGATCGAAGCTCAAATTGGTGACTTGATTATGGACTTTGGTTTCTCTCACTCTCAAAATTCAAAATTCTTTCGAACCCTCGAATTATATTGGTAAACTAAGACATCAATTGCCCCAGGAATGCTCCCCAAAGAGCAAGACTTCAGACAACTGAAAGCTAGACAAGAGGCTCTGGAGATTCATACTACATATGTAGCTGAATTCATCAATTAGTTAGTTAATCGACACAGAGGCAATTTAGTCCCCCCTAGGCACAACTATGCTAAGGTTGAAGGTTCCAAGGCTCCTGTTGGTTGTGAGATGGTGGACCTTACGGGCTCCTAGGTTCCAAATGTTAAGTGATTTCTAGTTATGTTTCCCTTCATGTAGCGTTTTTCAATCTAGGCTTTTAGTTTTCAGTTTTCAGTACATACATCTAAATTTTCTCAGACAACTTTGTCTAAACAACTTAATGCCTGGTTTCCCCACTGGGGCAGACACTATTTTTTCTTTTTTTTTGTCATCAAGGCCTAGATACTATCATGGTCTCTGGGAGGTTGTATCCTTTGTACATTTCTTTGTAATTTCTGTTAATACGAATATAGTCTTTGATTTACCCCCCCCCCAAAAAAAAAAAACTTACAAGGCCTCTCTTTTGATTGCCTCATGGGGCATTTGGCTAGCCAATATTGCAAGAAGTTTTGAGGATATGTATATCTCCCCCTTCCACTATTCTCCCAATCAAAAATTATATTTTCAAGTTTCAAATATTATTCAAAATCCATGCCTCAAAGACATTTCACCCATGCACCTATTGAAAAAACTAGAGCTTAGGGGTACTTAAACACAGAAGATTAGGGTATTCCCTCAAACAATGTTGTTTGAAGTATATTCTTTCAAAGTGACTCCAAAAGCATCAAATTTAAAGCTAGATTAGGGCAAGAGACAAATAATTATACCTAACTTCTAGCACCAAGACTTCTTTTAAAATTGATTGCTCAACAAGGAATATTAAAATTTCAAGTTTTTGGTGACTCAATGATAGGAACCAATTGGACGAATGGAAAATGTAGAATGCCAAACCTTGTGTTGAGTCCAATATACAAAGAAGTTAAAACATGCTTATTTGTGTTTAACATGGTTTTCTTTGCACATGTTTATAGAGAATTTAACAAGGAAGCAAACTCTACATCCAAGGAGGGGCTTCAACAAGCTCCATGTACAAGGCTCTAAATGGAAATTAAGGATGGAGATATCCTACATGAACGTCATTTCACCACCTTTGTCTATTGATTCCATTGACATCTGAACTTCAATGAAAATCAATTTCGACTCCATAATTTTAAGAATACAAATAGGCACATAGTTATTGCAGGAAGCCTATAATGATGTCAGAGCTTATATCTTTTTGGTTCGAAAGTAATTATCGACAATTAGCAGGGAATATATTGTTGTAGATATTTTTCTCTATTACCTTGTTTTTAGTATGCAAGAGACATAGCTAGATTTTATGTTACAATCAATTTTGATACTTTTATGCATGCTTTTAACACTATAGAGAAGCATATAATGATGTCATGGGTTATATGTTTCTAGACCAAATGGATTTTATTAGCTTTTAGACATGGACAACTAGTTAGGAATATAGTGTTGGAGCTCGCTTTTCACAATTACTTGATATTTATCATGTAGAAGACATGTATTGGCAACTCCTTTGTGTACATTAAACTAGTCATTTTTTTCTTTTTTTGTTTTCTTCTTGAGATGAGCAAAACATTGACTCTCTTTAAGGATGTAGACATCTACAAAATGTATTTTCTTTCACCTTAACTGAAATACACAATTTTTTTTCCAAGAAAAAATGTGTCCATAATTCATGTTTTATGGACAAAAGCAAGTGTCAAATCTCAACAATGTTCCAAACATTTACCGAAAGTCATTATTATCTAAATGATCCAACTAAATTTTGACCCTTTTATATGGTGAAACACCGTTGAAGAGATCTGATCTTACAAACCATCAATGTCAATTATCATTTGAACTGGAACTACAATGTCGAGAAGAGAATTATTAACACTTGGAAAGCTTATTGTGGTGTTGAAATGGACATTGAAATGCTAAAATCAAGGATTACGATAACAATTTTTCTTCTTATTTTTGACGATTTCATTATCCTTGTTATTATATACAATTGTGAAGTTTGACCTTACAACATCTCTCACTAGACTTAAAATAAAGTTTAGCAAATCCAAAAATGTTTTATAACCTATAATTTTAAAATAAAATGCAAGACCCATTGCCCCATCCTCTTGATTGAAGCTAGTTGTAATGTTGTGGAGTCTTAAGTTGTTATTAAATATCTAGAATAGAAACACAAATTGCTCAAGTTAACCGAGGATAGATTCTATGTTATCGGTTCTAGTTTGAGCAATATCCACCACTAACTTAAAAGAGACTGGCCTAGAGATTCTTAGACTTGGTTCAACTATTAGAACATAAAAGAAGACTATCAAATTAATAATATCAATAAGATTAAATCTTACATCCCTAGAAAGTTCAAAGACAAGATCTAAAATGTCAATGAAACTTTTAATAGGAGGAAATTGAAATATTACAAATATTTTATCATTCTTGATTTGGTTGATCAAAACTATTTTCCGGACATTATGAGCTTAAAAAACAAAATGAATATTACTAAAATCAAAACTAATGCTCATTACTACCACACTTAAATTGGTCATTAGACTAACCCAAAAACACCTCGGGACAAGTGAATTCCAAATTTTATGACATAATGGAGGACAAGGATGAACATCATTTCCATTTAACATGCCCACTTAACAATATAAGAGATAATTTGTTGGAATTATTGTCATTGATGTCAAATGATTAACGATGCCATTGATGTCATATTATGGCATTACAATGCACACAAAATTTCCAAGTTTGATTTATATATATAGGTCTACAGGTACATTAAAAAAGGGGTGCATGTGAAAAAGTAAAAAGTGAAATGGTGGTTTCAAACCCTCGAGTTTGGGGTATTTGCCCATGGTTTGGGGTATTTGCCCATGATATTTGGGGTATTACCCATAGTCTTGGTAATTAATTATTTAATTAAGGGACATGTCCCTTCATGAAGGGTTATGAAAAAGTATAAAAAGATAAGAAAGTGTGAGTGTAAAAATGGATTAGCAAAGATTGAATTGCGAAATCAGTTTCAGGTCATCTTGGCATTTTCGTGAAAAAAAATTCTAGGACGTTTCAGAACCTGAAATTTGGAAGTGATGGAGGAGATATCTTGGTGTACCCATGGTACAACTTTTAGATGTTGGTTCACTATACTTTTGAAGATATTCCATGTGGAAGTTAGGGTTCTTGAATGCTCCTAAAGCTAGTTTCAAATAGGTAAGCTTGGCACTTTTGCTATAACTTATTTTATGGGATGTTTCAAACCTCAAAAATTTGCAGAGAAAGAGGAGGGATCTTGGTGTACATGTTTTACAAATTTCAAATGCTAGTTCGCTATACTTTTAGATATATGCTCTGTGGAAATTAGGATTCCTGAATGATCCTGAAATAAATTTCAAACATGTCAGCTTGGCACTTTCACTATAAATTATTTTTTTGGATGTTTCAAACCTTGAAACTTTGCAGAGATAGAGGAGAGATCTTGGTGTACATGTGGTACAAATTTGAGATCATGGTTTGTTGTATTTTCAAAGATATTCCTTGTGGAAATTAGGGTTCCTTAATACTCGTAAAATTAGTTTCAGACATGTCAGCTTGGTACTTTCGCTATAACTTATTTTTCTGGGATGTTTTAGATCTTGAGATTTTGCAAAGATAGAGGAGAGATCTTGGTATACATGTGGTACAAATTTCAGATGTTGGTTTATTGTACTTTCTAAGATATGTTATGTGGAATTTAGGGTTTCTGAATGGTCCTCAGATTAGTTTCAAACAACTCAGCTTGGCATTTTCACTCTAACTTGTTTTTTGGGACTCTTTAGACACTGAAAATTTTGGAGAACAAAGTAGACATATAGAAGTACCTTGGGTGATAATTTCTTGATCAGATTTGTAAAATTGGATACATGGCATGTTGTACAAGTTCATTCTTAGGAAGAGGCCCAAAACAACGAGCTTTGAGAAGTAGTGAGCATGCTCGGTGAAGGCAGAAGCAATGAGTAGACCCGGTGAAGGCAAAAGCATCAAGCAGACTTGGTGAAGGAAGAAGCAGCAAGCAGACTTAGAGAAGTTTGGTGCAGCTCACACAAAGAGATTGGTTTCTCTTGCTAAGTTGGTGCTTAGCGGTGGGGATTAGTGTCTACAGAGACCCGTAAGAGTATGTTGGTGCCAATCAAACATAGAGATTGGTGTATCTTGCTAAGTTGGTGCTTAGCGGTGGGGATTGGGTTCTCTAGTAGATTAGTGTAAACGAAGATCTGTAGGAGTAGGTTTGTGCCTACTAGGATATGTACCAGTGGGGATTGGTGTCTCCAATGGGTTTGTGCCTACAGAGAATTATAAAGAGAACTTTTGTGGTTTTCTCTCAAAAGGGTTTCCACATAAATCTTTTGTTTTATGTTCAATAGTTAATAGATTTCATTTGTGATTGTTTTCTTATGGTTGATGAATGTTTGAAAAAGAAAAAAATTGTCTTATACTGATTCACCCGCCCTCTCGGTATAAGTGTGTGCTCAACATAATTTTCACTAGTTTCATAACTTAATTACTTTTAAGGATCTCTTGACTTACGAAAACCATAATGATCTTGCTACTTTGATTTTCACTATATTCAATTATAAAAATGACATTTCAAAAAATATTTAGTTTAATTCCCTTTATTTCTATTACATTATTTATGTTATAAACCTTTTTTATTTTAAGAAACAATGAACATTATTATCATCAATAATAATCGATAGTACAAAAATTATTACTTTATAATAAAAAATTTGGGGTACTCACCAGTACATTTATAAAAGTATTGTTCTAGCCGAAAAAAGTGTAAGGTGCAAATTTCATTAAGGTAGGTTTTAATGTAGTATCAAGGTCCATAGCTCAAAATGAATCAATGAAAAATTATTAATGATAACAAAACACATAGTAGTGGCAAGTGCGGGAGGAGTATTCTTGATCCTAGATGAAAACTGGAAACGATCTTTGCTCTGGGTCTAGGCGATTCTACGAATAAGCAAGGCAAGGCTTATTCACTTCTACATGGTCTTCTCTTAGCAATTGAATTAGGAATCAATAACTTGACTATCATAGTTGATCCAAACACAATTATTAAACTAATTCTATAAAAATATCCCTCCTATAAAAAGATCACCTCCATTATAGATTGCTCTCAGAAGTAAGTCAACAATTCCCAAAAAATCTCATTCTACCAGGTCCTTCGAGATCACAATGATAAAGCAGATGCACTAGCCAATTATGCCACTTCTCTAAAAGTTGAATGATTAGGAAAAAAGAGGGTTTGTTTTACCAACCAATTCCTTAACACCCATATCTCTCAAATGAAGGCATGTAACATCACATTAATGCATCATATGTTACAACAACAAATGCATTGGATTGCATATGAGGTGCACATATACGAAAAAACCTACGCATCTCTCCTTCGTATGATTGAACTTAATTTCAGGTTGTCCTTTGAATACCACATTGAGGTTTATTGCTAGGGTGCTAGGATAATGCATTTCAATCGAGGAGAATGCACCGATGTATGGAGCAAGGCTACCTTGCTAGAGAATCAATTGGTAAGAATCCCCCTTAATCTTTGATTTTTTTTTTTTTTTATGGAATTTTGCCTAAAGGTTTTAAGTTAAGAATGCATATTATGTGTGGGATATCCAATGCATTGTCTCTTGAAAATTTTCCTTGTGTTTGAATTTATGAGGTTGGTCCATCCTTGGGTTGTTTTTGTTGTTTGTCTCTTTGGTCTTTCGGGAGTCAATTATAGGGGATTGTTGTTTGTTGGTGTTTTGGACATCTTCATTTGGGTTTTTGGCTATCTAGACATCTTCATTTATGAGTTTGGCTTCTTTGTTTTGCATGATATTGGGTATCTTGGCCTCAACAATCCACAAATATTATGCAGCCTGGTGGTTTTGTCTAGTTGGTTGTGCAATGGGATTCTTTTGGTGCTTTGGTTTGAAGGTTTTAAGCTAAAGACTAAGCTCATTCTTGTCAAGTGCTAGAAACTCTCTGCATTGGCCCAATGGATTGCATGGAATCCCAAGAAATTCAGAGAGCTCTCTGTAGGCATGAAGAGTCCATTCATTGCAACCATACTTCTCTGTTCTCTGTGACATAAAAAGTGCATGAGAATGAGCATAATTGCAATTCTCATAATACCATAATCGTGAACACACTGGCACAACAAAAACAACAAATTAACCCACTGAAGTAGAACGTAACATGCTAATAAATTTGGTACTCAATTTAAGCAAAGAATCCTAGTCAAAAACCTCCAACTACATGATGTCTAAAAACTTTGTTCATCTAGAATTCAAGGAGGATGATATTGTTCATCATATGCTTTAAGATATCGATCTTGGAAATCAAGAATATCATCCTACCAACCTAGGGCTAGAAGAGGCTAATAGTCACCACGCTTTTCGCTAAATCTCGTGTTATGCAAAGTAATTATAATTTTAGGTGTTTTTTAAAGAATGTATACATGTAAGAAATGCTCGGATATAGTACTTTTGGACATTTGCATACTCTGTTTTTGACAAATAAAGAGTTGGCTATTTTGTTTGAAATTTAAGGCTACCGGTTTTTGTCATCTCATTGTTTAGCTATGCCTATAACTTTTATAATACAAGTTTTCCTAGTTTCTAGTAAAAATAGTAACAAAACACAAGGAAAAAACTATTTAGATCAAATTTTCATTAACAACCAATGTAATAACGCTATTAAACTATGTGTTCTTTTTACGAAACATAAAGATTCTATTTACACAAAAGTTAGGTTAGGTTGTTTAGTAGTGATAAAAATATTAAAATAAAAAATAAATAATTGAAATAAAGCTTAACATTTAAACAATAGTTATTTGTTGATAAAAGTGGATAGTTAGTATAACTTATTAAGGCTCGGGTCATATCAAGTGGTATGCTTGTACATGTGCATGCGCAAGTGGATGGACACCATTGCATGGAATAATTGTTGGGGACGATTGCAAGTCTTGGGAATCTTCGGTGGACTAGATACTCCTCACTTGAGATTTTTAAATCATAGTAGACATAATTAAATAATGTTAATGGTTCCCCATAGTACTAATCTAAGCTCCGATCTTTCAAGCATCGGGAGGTTTATGCCTCAATTTATTTTTTATCCCTGTTAGTACTTATTATATTCGAGTTTAAGATGGATTTATATTGGTTGTAATCTAATTTATTTTTCCTTAGAAAATACATTTCCGAAAAATTCGTGAGCACTTCCCCTCAATCCAAGGTTGGTAGCTAGTATAAAGAGGGTTGTGTAAACTATTGTACGCAAAACTAGCAAGGACATCGAGCGAGGCTCACATAAGCAAAGGCAACAAGTTTAGGGACTTGGCCCCAAGAGATCCTACTTACTAATTCAAGAGTCTCAACCACTCGAACTAGCCCACCAAATTAATTGTAATCTAATTGATAAATAAATACAATGTAATTTTATTTTATACAATAATAATAATAATAGTAATAGTAATAATAATAATAATCTAATTTTAAGGTCACAACCAAGCCAAACACCAAATTGGTGTATGACACCTCTTTGTTTGTGGGACAAGGGATCCCTTCCATGCAACGATTTGACTACTAAGTCTATTGGGGTATACATAACCTACCCCCTTTGGATTTGAACTTGGGGAAACACATGTTATTAACCATTAGGCCCACTTAGGTTATATATATATATATATATATATAAGCTCGACACCAAATTGGTGTACGATATCCCCTTGTTTGTGGGACAAGGGACCCTCTTCGCTGAACGATTTGACTAGTAAGGTCTACGGAGGTATACATACCCTACCCCCTTCGAGAGTTGAACTTGTGACCTCTTAGGAGGAAACACATGTTCTTAACCATTAGGCCCACTCAAGTTGTATATAATAATCTAATTTTAAGGTCATGACTAAGCCAAACACCAAATTGGTGTATGAGAGCCCCTTGTTTGTGGGACAAGGGAACCCCTCTGCCCAACAATTTGACTGGTAAAGTCTACGGAGGTATACATACCCTACCCCCTTCTTGATTTGAACTTGTGACCTCTTAGGAGGAAAAACATATTATTAACCATCAACGCC